>CAIGQQ010039592.1:3963976-3996536 GCA_903798035.1 Danio albolineatus | reverse complement strand
ATGCGCACATATTTTAGTAGCGTTCTCTGAGTGACTGAATCTACCTTAGTATTCAAACCCAATATGTTTGTTGTTTTTGATGGGACTTCATTTTACTGTGAAGAACGCTCTATGTTAGAGCTGATTTCTAAAGAAGCACATTTTTTAGTGCCGCTGTGTTTAATCTTTTATTTATATTGAATTTTTTAAAACCCTCTTTTTAAAATTCCACAGAACAGAAAATAACATTTTTATTTTAAGGTGAATTGTTCTTTTAATCGTTATAGATGCGTATTATCATTCAAATGTGTTGTTTTGTAGTTTTGTCCCACAGAAATGCATTATATTTGATCAAAAATTACAGTAAAGGCATCCATGATGTCTTACAATGAAAAATGCTACTGTGACAAGACTTTAAAGATTCTACTTTTGAATAGATTTTATATAAAATCACTAATGTTATTTATATTTTTTTTAGTCATCCAAAAGTTCTGAAAACATAATTTTTGTTCCCACAAAAATATTAAGCATTACAACTGTTGTCAACATTCATAGGAAATGTAAAATTTAATGGGGTTTTTTTTAGCAGCGAATCTTATCATTAGACTGATTTCTGTAAGATCCTGTTACACTTAAGACTGGAGTTATGATGCTAACTGTCTTTGTATTTCAAAAGAAATATTTTATAACATTTACTGTAATTTTGATCAAATAAATGCAACATTAGTGAACAAATTTCTGTATAAGTCACTGTTTATTTATCAACTAAATGCTGTGTTTAGTCTGAGATTCTCCTTGACAAGCAGTAACATTTACATGTTGCGTACTGTATTATAAGATTTCTCAGAAATGAGAAATTGTAAACAAGTTATTTGTTGAAATATCAGTCAAAACTTGAACAAGTTTTCTTTTCTTCCAGCACCAATGACCTATGCAGTTTTTGTTTTCCCATTTACTCAAAAAACATCCAGTTCCCAGTATAAATCCCCATTTGATTGCAGACTTGCTCTGTTAATACTGTTGTGTGTAACTGTGTGTCAGACTGATGTGTTTTACACACTGTAGTCAGTGCACTAGCATTAACGAAGTGGTTCACCTCCAGAATAAACGTTCTGTCATCGTTTACTCTTTCTCCGCTTGTTCCAAACATGTATGAGTTTCTATATTCTGATCAACACAAAAGGAAATCATGTGGAAAATGTCTGAACAGCTGATGGTCGCCATTGACTGAAAAAATCCTGTGGAAGTCAATGGTGACCAATCGTTCTGGAAGTGAACTATTCCTTGGTGTGCTGGTAATGTTGTCCACAAATGTCTATAGTAGATTTTTATGACTGTATTCTTGAAATATGGCATTATTTTCCGGTAATATATTGTGAATTTGTAAGAATTTGTGCGAGGTGAGACGTTTGCACTTTGAAGCAGTACATATGATGTCGCCGCCATCTAGAGGACGCCATTTACAATCACATGTTAACAGGATCGAACGTGGATAGGAAATGGATTTTTGCTATAACAAGCGTCCAAGGAGACATTCCTAAACGCACAATTATGTTTGTGTGTGCTTGTGTGTGTGCTTTCCTAAAGCTTGAGAATTAATATACCTGGTCCTAATGGATATAAGAAATCACAAACGCCCAGTTAAAGTGCCTAGGAATATTTGTAATTAATATTATGGAAAAGAAAATTCAAGAATTTGAAAATAAAAGAAAACCAGTCATGTTTCATGTTATTGACTTTATTATTAACACTTAAAACAATGATTTTTTCTACAGTACTGCCATCAAAAGGCAACGCACAGTAAACATTCACTGATTTTTTTTTAACCCATATCAGGCAAAGAACCATACTGTACTGTACATGGTAACTCATTGACATTGATCACTATATTTATTATTACATTTAAGTCAAAAGAGTTCAGAGGTTTTGTAATAACTTCCACTATCACTCCTTTTTTCAATGAGTATGTCAATGGGTGTCCTAAGGGTTAAATAGATTTTTAACATTCACTTTTCATTTAATCTTAGCATAGTTGAGCCAGATTCATATCTGGCAGAAAGCTGAGTTCATTTATAACTCAGTTTTAATAAAATATTACTGTTTTCACGTTTGCAAAGTTTTTATGTAATCCACTCAATGTGATGATATGTCATTTCAGTGGCGCCTGCAGCTGTACGGCGGTACGCACTGCGTACATGAGAGGGCGGGAATTGATGCCGCTTATTTATTCATTTATTTATTACATAATTTAAATTGATCATTAACCAGTATATAATACGATATATTGACAAAACAAGAAAGCATAACAACAAATAAAGGTGTGTGTTTGTGTGTTTTAAAGCGTGTATGTACTTGCATGGTGCATGGGTAAAGAAATCTTTACTTTAGGCTTTATTTTTGCAGCAGTTTTTCCGCAAACTAAAATTACAATTCAGATAACTATTGTTTAAAACAAGGTTCAAAGTAAGTGAACGCTCTTTGAAACAGATAAACTTATTTGAGACATTTGCCAATAGGCCTAAAACTAATGAGACAAATACTGATCCCCCACACGGAGTGAAGACCGCAGTCTGATCAGCACCTGCGCCGGGGAAACTCCAGGCCTAGCCCGTGCGCATCCTCCTTGCACAGAAATTTATCTGACCGACTGACATAAAGATGCAGACATCTCTATTCTCACAACGACATTCGGAGTTGTCTCAGCCTTCCAACCGAGTTTGTTCTTCCAAGGTAATGTGGGAACATGTTCAGTGCTGTTGTGAAGACCTGTCCTGCTCATTCAAATAATTTGATTAAATGAATTCAATCGTAGGCTAATTGACCGGCGCAACAGGAAAAACAGTTTAATATAGACTTCTCTGAAACTGTGAATATTTCACTTTAATTTCATTTAGGCTATAGGCTAGATTATTATTTTATTTGACAATCCAGTCCGTGTTTTGACATTGTTGAAGCAGCGGACTTGTTTTGAACTACACCTCAAATGTTATTAGTTCTTCTATTTATATATGCATTTAAACACTCAAAATTATTATCTCCATGTACAAAATAGAAGAAATTGGTCTTTTAAAGACAAACTCATGACACACCATTAAAACAATGAGCTAGTCAACCACTTTTAATGTGTCTAAACTACAACCAATATGTGGATTTAACTTGCACTATAATCTGGTGACGAAAGCTGACCCTTGCTGTCTGTATAAATCAACGATATTTGTGGTTTTTACGATTTAATGAGTGTATTTTCAAACGAAAACTTTGTTAAAGTTTAGAAGAAAAATAATCATTCATGAATTCATGCAATAGCAATGGTTTATGGCCTTTCAGAGATCACAGAATGAGTCAGTTTTGTTATAGTAGCCTAATACAAAAATGAAAAACCGGCCTAAAACACACCAATCCACCGATGTAAAGACTAAACAGACTTTATAGTAATCGCAGTGATACAAGCGATAACAACAGCAGCAATAAGAAATGTGTGGAAATAGACAAAACAATAAACAATTGCAAATTATATGTTATGTAGCTAATTAAATAATATAACTATATAATAAATAATATATACAGTGAAATTATTGTGCTGTGCATGTGTATGTAGGCCTAGCTGTTGTACAAAAAGTGTAAAGTATTGCACAAGTTAATAAAAATAATGGAGTTTGTGTAATTAACGGAAAAATGTCCTGTCATAGTTTAAAAACAATTCATTGCAGCAAAGCAAGAAGCTGAACCTAAACGACAACAAATAAGGCAGATTTGGTGCAGCTGTGGAGAAGTTTAAACGTTAGCCTCACTAACTTGAACAACAAAAAATATGTTTTCCAGATTATTGGACGTAAATTACCTAGCTGAATGTGATGCACGTGATTCATTTTGCACTTTTTTTTCTCTTCTCGGCTACAAACTGCTGTTTTCTTTTCCTGGGAACAGAGCTGCAACTTTCATCAATTATGATTATATGCTGCTAGCAGCCGCAAAGATAAGTGGACCGGACCGCGCCGCGCCTCGCGTCTATGCGCGTGCACGGAAAAGTTACGTCACTTGTTTGTTTTTGCGTTCTTCATAAAACTTTTTTAAATGTATTTAACGACATATTATCAATATATGTTTTATTTACACTCAGTTTATGTTGATATTATTAAATAAATGTAAAAAAAATGTTTTTGTGCAACCCAGATGGTGCCCCCTCTCGGAGTTGAGGCACGCAGCCTGCGTACTCGAGCTATATTACTGGTTGTATCATAATCTTCTGTAATATGCAAATGTATAATTTAATTTGTCATAATTTTAAAGGTTACGTCTTGAGCGAAATATTTATATTATTAGAAATATTAATATTAGAAAAGGAAGCGAATTATGCCATAACGAATGCCCTTAAATAATGTAGCCTTTGACAGTAAGCATCAGTGTTTCAAGATGATTGGGGGAAAGGGGGCGGGGCTGGATTTTTGCGTACCTTGGAATCAAATCCTGCAGGCGCCCCTGTGTCATTTTAGGAAATGTTTGCAACACTGGTTTTAACTATGCAGTGTTATGGGGCCCTAAAATGATGACTTTAGTGGGGTAAAGGTGAATGTGTGAAAATGGTGATGTCGTGCTTATATGTATTACGTGTTTAGTCAATAGACACGCAGGTATTTGCCAACCAAAACAACAACGAGGGACTTCCTTTACAAAATGACTTTGCTTATGGCCAGATGAGAATAACACAGTTTTTGCAGAGCCGACAAAGATCATTTCATCCGTGTTGTTGCTTGTACGCAAAACAGGAGAGGAAAAAAAGGAAATGTTCCTCATTTTTAGTACATTGATATCATTTAAATATGCCCTCAGAGCACCGTTTTCAAGTTCTTATTGGTTATATAGGCTAAGTTTTAATTATGTCTTTATCTACAGTTCTGCTGTGGTTGTTTATGTCAGTGGTCAGAAGTAAACGAATCCCCCCGACAATAGAAAACAGACTGCATAAAATACATTTCCTCAGATCTTCTTGCATGAGGTTGAGCAGATTTATAGCTAATCTTCCATTATGAATTATGATAGGAAGTCTGGGAAGGAGGCCAGAAGCAGATAAGGGGGTTACGGCTGTACTGAAGTGCTGCTGAAACCATGTTAGGAATAACTTCCTCCTGTTAACCTTCAGTACGCTCGTCTTTTCATGCCCCGTCCTTTTCCCCTGCTGTTATGTTTCACGGGTGACATTAATATAGTTTTGTGTATGAAGAATTTGGTAACACTTTACGATAACAGTACATGAATAATAATGTATTAATATGCAAACTAAACATTACTTTATTATGAATTAAGGATGAGTTAAGGTATGCACTAATCATGAATTAACTTTTACTACAACGTGAGTCACATGAGTTCATGTGTGAACAATGGCTACCTTAATTACTTGTTAGTATGATTGTTTGTTAATTAATGTATTAATTACCACATAGTTTATGCTTAATTTAACCATCATGAACTCATGATATGTTAATATATAATTATGTTGTGACTTTACTTGGAGGGGCACATCACCATTAACTCATTCTTAACTACTCATGAACACCTTACGCACGTCCAACTAGTGAGTTTACACTGAATAACAATAGAAAAGTGTTCTGTCAACATCAGCATGAACAGGAGTTCATGAGTACACTCTTAAAACAAACGGTTCTATATAGAACCAAAAATGGTTCTATCAAGCGCTTCATATATGGAACCCCAAAAAGGTTCTATATAGAACCATTTTAAGGGTTCATTAAATAGAACCCCAAATGGTTCTTTGAATTCAAGTTAGATGGTTCTATTTAGAACCATTTAAGGGTTCTTTTTATTTATCATTGAATTATTGTTACTTAATAATGAATAAAAAATAAAACCAATCCAGACAATTCAAATTGTTTACATTTATTCAATTCATTATACAAAATATTTTTTACAATAATATTTAAAATTGCACCTCTGCATACTTTGCATTGGATGGCAGATCTACCTTAACAGTTTAATGGCATTCAACAATGTAATTGTAATGATTTCACTTTTATAAGCTTTTTTACTGTTTGAGTAAATATAGTAATTAACTTTCACATATCTCTAAAAGGAAGAGAAATATATCACAATGCAGATAGAAACAATACACAAACAATTAAAACATCTATTAAATAATACAATTTCAAAAAGTGGATGGTACATGTATGTATTGGTCATCACAACATCCATTTTTATACATAATTTTTAACCTCACAGCAAGCAGGTTACTGGTTCGAGTCCCGACTGGGCCAGTTTGGCATTTTCTGTGTGGAGTTTTCTTGTTGGTTTCCTCTGGGTGCTTCGGTTGACCCCACAGTCCAAAAGCATGTGTACAGTATAGGTGAATTGACCATAGTGAGAAAATGTGTGTAGATGTAAGAGAGAGTATATGGGTGTTTCCACTGTGGTGCCTCTGATAAATGAGGAAGTTGAAGGATAGCGAGTGGGTGTTGTCCATTGTAATGCTGACACTTCAAGCCTTGGTGGAATCAGGAGAGCTGCTGAATCCTGGTTGGTGTAGGACCTTTGGATTTCTGTAAAACATTATTTTAATGTTGAGTACTTTTAACCAATTAACATAAGTCATCAAATAGAATTACAGTTAGAATTAATACAATTAAAGTGTGTGTGTTTGGGGCAAATAGTATGTAGTACACGGTGTAGTTACCTTCTGCGGTTTCCTCTACTGGTTCAATGAGACTGGGCCATTTCTTTTAAATATGTTTCTGTGTTCTTCACCAAGTTTTCTATGCAGCATCCTAAATGCAAAAAATATATATTTTGTTTACTTCATGTGTAAATTTCCAAATTACACATTTTCAGCAATACAAGTTCCATAAAGTCACGGCCCATCAAAAAAATGCTCCTGACATTAGTGATGCAAAAACAAAAATAAGTTAATGTCAAGTACACTTGAGCAGCTTATATACACATTGCATTCCCTTTTATAATGTAAAAACATCCTTACATGTTCGTCATTTTCACCAATTGGCTCCTGAATCCTTAACGAGGACAACAATGACACAATTTCCTTTGTTAGTGCCAGCTTTTCTGTACCCGATGGATAGCTGAAAAAAAAGTTATATAAAAAATAAGTTGCAAATGGCTCTTACAAATTGACAAACATAAAATAAACACTGATACCACTATAGACTGTTGTTAATTTATTTTAAAATATTTTTGTTAAATGTGTCATTTCTTTAAATGTATAACCTTTTTAAATTAATGTAATTAATTTGCAAACAAATACAGCTTACATTGACTTAGAAAAAAAAACATACATGTTTCTTTACGAGGTCATTGACAGCAACTTTATCAATAACCTTTCTTAAGGAAAAAGACAGCATCTTTGTCTCTTCGTGTTCTCTCAGGATTGTATTTTCTTCAAGCAGTGTCTGCAATCTATTTGTGGTGCCAGTCTGAGTTTCATCTGTTCAATGACATTAAGAAATGACAAAAACATTTTATTTATTTAAATATTTACTATTATATAATATTAAAAGTGAAAGACATTATTCATTTACCCATAATGAATGCACACTTCTTTCTGATGAATCAGGGATGTTGCTTGTAATATATTATATTTCAAATTTGTCATGCTCCATGCCAACTGTGAATAGTTTTCTCCATGTTTCCTTTCCGTCTGCAGTTGCAAGAGCTCGGTGTAGAAGTGTTAGAGTAACTGTAATTTGTTTCTCGACTTTCTTTATCTAAGTAAAATGGAAAGAAATCCATATATACACAGCACAGTGAAAAAACAAATACATGTAACAGTGTACAACAATACAAAGCATATTTTGAATAGTATGAGACTACACGGGTGGCCCAAAATGGCGCGCAAGGTTGATTACAATAAAAGTTTCCATATTTAGACATTTTTTAATGAATTTGCTTACACCAAGGCGCCATTTGTTTTCTGTCCGCAGCACCCAGCTAACCTTAAGTCTCGGGGCTGATATACAAATTACTGTCAAAGGGCATCACCATTAAATAGCATTATGATTACGTAACGTTATAGAATGTCTCCGGCGTGAGATAACATTACCTCGAGTTCAGAGATGCCGAGGCTTTACGTTAGCGCTGTCGAATACAAAACATTCACGTTCACATCAATTATAAAGTGACGCTAACTTTCCAACCGAAATCACAACAAATCTATGCTAAGTCTTCCGCTTGATACGTGTTATTAACAATTCTGCAAACACAAGTTTACAAAAATCGCACCAAATGGGTACATACATAGTAGAAAAAACAACTTCTAGGACAACAAACACAAAACATTCTTAAGCAAGGTGGAAAAGATATTGACTGTCGAAGACGAATTGTAATTAATTTCACTCACCTGAGGCAGAGAGCTTTATACCCGACAGGGCCGTGGGAGCGATGGTTGAAAATGAACGTCACTGCGCATGCACTTAGCGCGCGCGCGCACGTTCACAGCGCGTAGCTACATTTACTCAAATACTTATTTTAAATTGCCAACATGATAATTAAATTACATAAATACAGTAGACATCGCCCTTTGACTACAGGTAAAATAAATGTGCATTTTATACAGTATGTGTACTGCTTAAATGTAGTAAAACCAAACACTATAGAAAGGGATTTTGGTTTAACACAGCCATTGTGTAAACAGCTAAGCTCAATATTAACACACAATGTGTCTGTAGCAAACCAAGATGTGTGACGAACTGTTTAACACATATTTTGTGTTAATTTTTAACACATCATTTTTAAGAGTGAAGTTATCATATTATTAGTTTAAAATAAATTATTAAACTATAACAACACACTGAACAGTCTAAATAAACTGATTATTTTATTTATTTCACAAAATAATTAGTAATAAATGTTAAATATTAAGCATATATAAATATTAGTTATATGGTAATGTACAAACCTGCATGAAACAAAAATCCCATCATACATTGATTAGGTTTTGACCATAGCAGTCATTTTATTAAGTTTTGACTCAAAAAGCTTTTTCTCTCTGTGTTATAGCTTATAATTATTTTATAATCTTTACTATATAAGTATGTTATAAATCATAAATTATAGAACCATTTTAATCAAAAAGGTTCTTTGCACTCAAAGGGTTCTAACTAGAACCATTTTTTGGGTAAAAGGTTCTACTGGCCAAGTATAGAACCCTAGGGTTCTATATAGAACCTCAAGGAACCTTTTTTTTAGAGTGTAGTTAAGGATGAGTTAATAGGGATGTGCCCCTCCAAGTAAAGTCATGACATAATAATACATTTACCGCTCATAAGTTCTTGTTGGTTACATTTAGCTTAAACTTAAATGTTAATTAATACATTAATTAACAACATGTACTAACAAGTAATTCAGGTAGCTATTATTCACACATGAACTTATGTGACTCGTGTTGTAGTTACAGTTAGTTTAGGATTAGTGCATACCTTAACTCATCATTAATTCATAAAGTAATGTTTAGTTTACATATTAATACATCATTATTCATGTACTGTTATTGTAAAGTGTTACCAAGATTTTTATGTCTGTTAATTGCTGAGCTATCATACACTTTCATGTTTTATAAAGTCAATAACAACTTGTGAAGTGAGTGATTTAATTATATTTTTATTACAGAAAGACCATCCTTTCCTCCATTTACATATATATTTACTTGGTTACACTGGAATATTACATATTTCACTTGTCATCTGCACTTGGGTTGGGTAGATTTAGGACATGGACAGTATCGCTACCTGATAGAAAAACAATGGAGGTCTATGTAATGTCCTCACTGAGATAGTGAAACAAACATTAGTGTCTGCGTGTGTAAATACATTATTATTCTATTTTATGTTAAAGATTAAATGAGGTGTTCCGGTTCATTCAAGCAAATGTGAGTAATCCAAAGGTACATAAAATTAACTACAATTTACAGAGCGTAATCAGCTGGCTGAGACTAAATAAACAAACAACTCCAACCATGTTTTTTGTTTATGCAAAACAGCAGATACTGTTATTGAGTGCCCGTCATTTTTCTTGGAAGCAATAGTTTCATAATGGAGATGGAATCTCTTTCTCTGGGATATCCTTCAACCACAATGACTAATGAGAAACCCTGAACACAAAGAGGATCTCCTTTTTTTGAGCACAGAGGAATCCCTCATATTACTGTGCACATTAATGTGTCATAAAATGTATAGAATTAAGATGTAAAATAACTATCCCTTTAGCTGCTATAAATGCTTATTTAAAAATATTTCATTTATTTATGTTTTTTAAACAAAGAAGATAATTTCTTGTACAGAAATCATAAAACAAAACTGTATAATAACACATATAATATATAATAAGTAAAATAGCCAGTAATACATGACAAAGTATTGCAGTTCATAGATAAGAAAGGCATTTAATTGATCTTGTGCAGGGCATCATGGTGGTACAGTGGGTAGCACTGGGTAGCACTTTTGTTGGATTTGTTTCATAATAAAAAAACTAAAAAAATTTATGTAAAATAATAATAATAAGTAATAATAATAAGTTTTTTCGCTTTAAAAATATATTTTGCTAGATCCTTCCAGAAATTGTTTAGAACGTTGCATTCAAAAAATAAATGACAAAGGCTCTCTTTATCTGCATTGCAGAAACCACAGATAGCCAATCCTCCATTCAATGTTCATTTATTCATTTTATTTTCGGCTAAGTCCCTTTATTAATCCGGGGTCGCCACAGCGCCAACTCATAGAGCATTTGTTTTACACAGCGGATGCCCTTCCAGCCGCAAGCCATCCATACACGCCTGCAGTTGCAACCCATATGAAACACACCTGCCTGTAATTATCTAGTGCTGTTCAGGTCCTAATTAATTGGTTCAGGTGTGTTTGATCAGGGTAGGAGCTGAACGCAGTAGGAAGGAGCAGGGTTGGGCACCACTGCACTATGGACAGTTTAGCTGTACCGCATATCTTTGGACTGTGGGGGAAACCGGAGAAAACCCACGCGAACACGGGGAGAACATGCAAACTCCACAAAGAAATGCTAACTGACCCAGCCGAGGCTCGAACCAGCGACTTTCTTGCTGTGAGGTGACAGCACTGCTGCGCCACCGTGTTGCCCTCCATTCAACTTTGATAATTTTACTGGGTAAATTGTATGTAGTATATTCAAATGTCCTTAATTTTATTGTTAATAGTGTATTTAAAGGGAGTTAACAGGCTTTCCAATCGATAACTATAATAGAGTTCCAAAAAGATTTAGGAGTAATTTTATTTTGCTTCTGAAAAATATTACGAATGTTTATCAGTACATTTTTATCAGTCAACACCTTCTAAATGTAATTTTGGGATTAGTATGTTTTGAAGAACAAAATAGCTATCCGGTCACGTAATTTTTCATATCGATCACTTTGCAATTAGTGCAAATTAATTATTTCATTCATGAAGGCGGGGCCTGCGCTGTCGAGCCAATTTTGCGATTGACCGAGGACACAAAGGAGGCGAAATTGAAGACGAAAGATTTACTTGGCTATATTTAAGGCAAGAAAATCATGAGTGTACATTAAAAGGTTTATGAAAGAAACTGTTTAGCTTACTGAAATATAAGCTATCACGTCTCACGTCATGTTTCAACCTCTGAAAGACGTCAGTTAACCACCTGCGTGTATATTAGGCTATAAAATCATGAGTGGACATCAAAAATTATGTTTAAAGAAACTGTTTAGTTTCCTGAAATGCAGGTAATAACCATAGCGTCTCACGTCACGTTTCTGAAAGACGTCAGTAGCCCACCATAAACTAGGCTATCGTTTGTAAAAAATTTACATGAGGAAAGCCATTCAGTATCGCTTATCAAGTTGGTTAGACATTGGTGGTTTTGATATTTGCAAATTTAGACACTCTTTCTTATACACAACATGATAACGTCATACACTTTTGAATTTCGACTGCTGTTTAGGAACAAAAATCACAAATGTTCATGTTCTCAAAAATAGGTTGCCTGAACAAATTTTACATTTTTAAAATGTTTTACAATATACTGTAAATATGAGGTCAAAATGTTAATTTTTTTTATAACTAAATGTCCTCAAATATCTTCAAACTTTTAAGTTTTAGGATAACAACTACAACACCAACGTAAAGCTTTCATGTTGTGCTCAAATATAATGTACAGATTTTACAATTAAAAAAATTAAAATAAAGTTGCAATTACTTTGTTGTCTCATAACTTTTTTTTATTTAAACAACATCAAATATACAGTTTAAACATGACATCCAAAAAATACAAAGTAGTTGACAACAAACGAAAAAAACTAAAATCATGACAATCAAATAACTAAAAGACAGCATCAACATAGAGTTTTTACAATGACATTATTAATTAGTCTACCCAGACAGCATGTAAACAATTCCATTAACTTTAGCTCCTTTACAACTTTAATGGTACCTTGAAATTTCTTGTTACTGGAGAGAGTCTAAATATAAATGAAAATCTATAATAGAAACTTTTAAACAGGGTTTAGATTTATTCAATCTACATTTATGAATATGAAATTTATCAAATAAAATCAAAAGATTCATTACAAACTCCACAGATAAATTATTTGAGACAAAATAAAATATAACATCTTTGGGGGACAAATTACATCTAAAACCAGTTTTTGTTTTGACTTACAACGATAAGTCTTCCCAAAAATTTTTTTGGCATTCATAAAAAAGATGAACCAAAGATGGGACAGGCTATCTAATTATGATTGGTGTGTGTGCGTGTGTTGGTGGTGGGACAAATGCAATACATAAAAATGTATTTAGAGAAAAATAGATATGGTATACTTTCTGTGTTGCATATTTTTATAATATAAAGTGCTTAACAAATTTATTAGACCGCCTGTTATAATTAAGACAGATCCAGCACCGTGAAATGCTTTAATACTTAATCTTTCCCTCTCAATTCCCATTTTGAATAGGATTGAGGAATGCATGATGCAGATTCTTTAAGAAGTCTGAAATTAATGAACAGCAACCATTAAAATCATTCAAGCTTTTTAAAGGACTGCAGGTTAAGTATAGCCTTCAAAACTGCCATTTAAAAGCAAGTGTTAGTTATTGCGGCAGCTGAGAATAAAATATGATAAAAAAAATCTCTATACTACTACTGTAAATTGTAGAAATAAAAGAGATTTCTTGATAAGATTTGACATTTGACATTGCTACTCAAAGCACAGAGTATGCATGCATTTGAATTATGTTGTTTCAGATAAACACTATACGACTGTGCTGCTTTAATCAGCTTAAATAAGCAAACAACCGCATCCTTTGTATTAGGTTTGTGTATGCAAAACAACAGATACTGTTTGTCCTAGATATTGATCAGCGTCATTCATTTTCCTGAAACAAATGGGTCCATAGTGGGGAATCCTTTCGTGTGGGATATCCTTTAACCAAAATGACTACTACGGAAGAGAAATCGTGAACACAAAGAGGATCACGTCATAAAGAAGAATCCCTCCTTTTATCTATAGACATAAGAAGACATTACAAGCCAAGATATACTATGCTGGTGCATTTGGTATACATATTAACACATGTAAATGAGCATAGACATAATAAAAACAAACATAAGAATAAATTTCGTGCCTTAAAAAAGATTCATGTCGTTTTTTTTTTTTTTTTTTTTACCATTTTCTTTTAATCTGTTTTTTAAAATTTAGTTTCAGTTTTATTTTTAAAAAAAAGGCTTTTCTCCACATTAATCTACATTTACTTCACACCCCACAAATTCAAGGAAAATAAGTTTAGTAACTTTGTAAAAAAAAAATGAATAAAAAACTAAAATAATTACATTATATAAGTATTGATTTTCTTTAACATCTTTTTTTAACATATGAAACATTTTAATAACTACCAAAAGTGAAAACAATAACATTTAAATTTAAAAAAATTATGCAACTGTCAACTGAACTTCTGTGTAGGTATAAGACGGTAACAGGTTTCAAGGTTTACCGTGGTTTAGAAAAGTCAAGGTTTTAAAAAGGTTTTTTTTAAGACTATTTTACTGTATTAGCAACAGTAACTCCGGCAGAAAACGACCCTCCTCACACAAAAGCTACTGGTCAGCCTATGATTCAGCAAACATCTGAAAAACAAATCGCTAACAAAACAACATCCAATCACGTTACACGTAGACCTGAACAGTGCTGTGGCTTACATTACATCCAAAGAAAAGAAAGAAATCTAAAGATGTCTTTTCGAGTTGTAAATAAATCTGTGTTTTTGAAACTACCTAGCAGGCACATGACGTCAACATGGTCAGATTGTCGTTGTACCCCAATGTCATGGGGACGTTGCATTTTGGGTGGAAATGAAAATCGGGTTGATGTCAGAACCCATCGTCAGACCAACGTCAGTGTCCAACACCGGACAGACGTTAAATTTTGGTCACTTTCCAACGCAACCTAAAAATATCAACTTCTAATGATGTTACAGCTTGACATTGTGTGGATGTTACCAGTCCGACATCTATCAGATGTTGGATTTTGGTTGCCATGAATAGCGAATAAATATGAGTATTTGATATCTATATGACGCTGGTTTAAGATGTTGGTTTGACGTTGGATTTTGGTCACTTTCCAACACAACCTAAAATCAACCAAATATTTGACGTCATTACTAGACCTCAAAATAACATTGTTCTTAAACGCTGGCTATAGACATTGAATTTTGCTCACCCGGCATCACAACCTAAATCCAACCTAATAGTAACATCTTATGTTGTGTGCATGCTGAATAATGATGATAGTAGAAGTCAATGATTTATTTTCATTATTTAACCTGACATGTTTACTGTTAGGGCGCCACGGTGGCCGAGTGGTTAGCACGTTCGCCTCACAGCAAGAAGGTCGCTGGTTCGATCCCCGGCTGGGCCAGTTGGCATTTCTGTGTGGAGTTTGCATGTTCTCCCCGTGGTTGCGTGGGTTTCCTCCGGGTGCTCCGGTTTCCCCCACAGTCCAAAGACATGCGGTACAGGTGAATTGGGTAAGCTAAATTGTCCGTAGTGTATGAGTGTAAATGAGAATGTATGGATGTGTTTCCCAGAGATGGGTTGTGGCTGGAAGGGCATCCGCTGCGTAAAACAAATGCTGGATAAGTTGGCGGTTCAATCCGCTGTGGCGACCCCGGATTAATAAAGGGACTAAGCCGAAAAGAAAATGAATGAATGAATGTTTACTGTTCCAAAATAATTTAAGTGTTTCTTAAAATAAATTATATCATGTTCAATGGGGAAGAAAATAGGTATTTTTTATTCAGACATTAAAATAAAAAGCAGTATATATTTTATAGCAGTAATCACAATACTGTGATAACATGATACCGTGATATTTGTATCATAAGTTATCATACCGTCAGAATCTTACTGGCCCATGTCTACTTCTGCAAAGCTGTTGCTAAAAGACATCACAGTGAAATCATGCCCTGAATGGTTTGATGTGGGAGATGACCTCAGAACTTAATGGGTCCGACGTGGGCTGTGATTCTTTCTGCAGGAACTCCTGACTGCATTATTGCATTATTCCACTGCCTTATTCCAAAATTGATTAAATTCAACATTTTTTCACAACATTCTACAAACAGTACCCCATAATCACAGCCTGAAAGAAGTCTTGTTGAGTATGATGCTTAAAGCTTGGAAAATCCTTTTTTTAACAGTTCTTCTGATTCTTCTTTGCAGTACCTCACATGCCTCATCAGGTTGGATGGGGAGCATTGGTGCACAGCTATTTTTCACATCCTCTTGATTCTCATGCTCAAGATAACTGTTTTATGTTATAGTATCGTTTTGCAGAAGTGCACAGCAAAATAATTAGTGTACATTTAACTCAATTTGAGTTTAATTCAACACTCCTTGTGTGTACATATGACTCCCTCCATTCAGGAGTTAAAATAACACTTTCTAAAGTGTGAAATTTTTACGTTACTCACAGAGTTCATTTTAACACTGTAAGAGTTTATTCTTACATCAAACTGGAGTGTGAGTTATCCTTCAAAGTGTTAATATATTACCTTTTTTCCCTATATTATCAATTAAGTGTGACAGCTAACAGTGATCAAACATGTTGAAAATAGTTTTAATTTATTAAATGTTCATTAATCTTTTCAGAAATAATTTTAATATATTCAACTCTTTGCATTTTAAATTGCAACAAGACATGTTTCAAGTTTAAGTAAGACACACTTGTTTGTCCGAAAGAACCATTTCGAGTAAAAAAAAAAAACTTCCCTTCACTAGAGGAAAATACTCTGCATATTGGGTTAAAAGTTTAACACTAAAAAAAAAAACTCTTAAATATACACTCTTTCACACTCATGGATTAATATGTACTCCTGTTTTACCACTGAACAACACCAAAAAAAACCCACTGTATATTTAACACTGGAATTTTTGCTGTGTGGACCTAATCACACACAACTTTCTTCTTCATAAACACTTCAGAATTAACAATGATGCTTACTCACTCCTGCATAACTGTTACCCATAATGCTTGGACTGGAGCTAGTTTTTGATGCCTCATGTTAGCAGACTTTGCAGTTGATAAAAGATAAAGAATAGCATCAAATCTAACAACAAACATTATCAATGTATTTTAATGTTAAACAGTCAGCTCATTGGCTACTGATACATCAGCTGCATTATCTAGATTACATAAGAATACAGATTATAGATTACATAACTACATAACGGGCGCCACGGTGGCCTAGTGGGTAGCACGTTCGCCTCACAGCAAGAAGGTCGCTGGTTCGATCCCCGGCTGGGCCAGTTGGCATTTCTGTGTGGAGTTTGCATGTTCTCCCCGTGGTTGCGTGGGTTTCCTCCGGGTGCTCCGGTTTCCCCCACAGTCCAAAGACATGCGGTACAGGTGAATTGGGTAAGCTTAATTGTCCATAGTGTATGAGTGTGAATGAGAATGTATGGATGTGTTTCCCAGAGATGGGCTGTGGCTGGAAGGGCATCCGCTGCGTGAAACAAATGCTGGATAAGTTGGCGGTTCATTCTGCTGTTGCGACCCTGGATTAATAAAAGGGACTTAGCCGAAAAGAAAATAAATGAATGAATGATAACTACATAACTACAATTTACAATACATAATGGATTTTGTAATCGGTTGGGATACAACCAGTCTAGATGGGATACAGCTGTGGACAATAATTAATATTTCTACATTACTGTGATGGTTAGGGTAGAGGTATGCATTAATAATTACAATTAATTGCTCATTTGAAAATAATATAAATAATTATTGTTAACTTTTAGTTGTATCCCTGCTAGCACCGATTCTATTTAGGGCTGTCTGAATGCTTAAATATGAATGCTAAAAAGTTTGAAATTATTTTTCAACTATCTTTCAACTCCACTCCCTCAGTAATGCTGAGTCTGCTTATTGCCTAGATAGTGATCAGTGTGGCATTCATCATAAAGGACACTATTGGGTAATACTTACTAGGATACTTTACACTAGGATAATACTGCACAGTGTTTAATCAGCTGGCTGAGATCAAATAAACAAACAACTCCAACCATGTTTTTTGTTTATGCAAAACAGCAGATACTGTTATTGAGTGCCAGTCATTTTTCTTGGAAGCAATAGTTTCATAATGGAGATGGAATCTCTTTCTGTGGGATATCCTTCAACCACAATGACTAATGAGAAACCCTGAACACAAAGAGGATCTCCTTTTTTTGAGCACAGAGGAATCCCTCATATTACTATGCACACTAATGTGTCATAAAAAGTATAGAAATAAGATGTAAAATAACTATCCCTTTAGCTGCTATAAATACTTATTTTAAAATATTTCATTTATTAATGTTTTTTTTTAAAAAAGATTTTTTATTGTACAGAAATCATAAAACAACACTGTATATAATAACACTATATATAATATATAATAAGTAAAATAGCCAGTAATACATGACAAAGTATTGCAGTTCATAGATAAGAAAGGCATTTAATTGATCTTGTGCAGGGCATCATGGTGGTGCCGTGGGTAGCACTGGGTAGCACTTTTGTTGGATTTGTTTCATAATTAAAAAAAATATTTTTTTAATGTAAAATAATAATAATAAGTAATAATAATAAGTTTTTTCGCTTAAAAAATATATTGCTAGATCCTTCCAGAAATTGTTTAGAACATTGCATTCAAAAAATAAATGACAAAGGCTCTCTTTAGCTGCATTGCAGAAACCACAGATAGTCTATCCTCCATTCAATGTTCATTCATTCATTTTCTTTTGGCTTAGTCCCTTTATTATTCCGGGGCCGCCACAGCGGAATGAAGCGCCAACTTATCCAGTATTTGTTTTATGCAGAGGATGCCCTTCCAGCCGCAACCCATCCATACACACTCATTCACACACATACACTATGATTTGAGCCGAGGCTCAAATCAGCGACCTTCTTGCTGTGAGGTGCACGTGCTACTCACTACGCCACCATGGCGCCTGTTTATTATTATATTTATTTTTATCAGTCAACACCTTCTAAATGTCATTTTGGGATTAGTATGTTTTGAAGAACAAAATAGCTATCCGGTCACATAATTTTTTATATCGATCACTTTGCAATTAGTGCAAATTAATTATTTAATTAATTCATAAGGGCGGGACCTGCGCCGTACAGCCAATTTCGCGAGTGACCGAGGACAAAATTAGTTTTTGCTGTGTGGACCTAATCACACACAACTTTCTTCTTCATAAACACTTCAGAATTAAAAATGATGCTAACTCACTCCTGCATAACTGTTACCCATAATGCTTGGACTGGAGCTAGTTTTTGATGCCTCATGTTAGCAGACTTTGCAGTTGATAAAAGATTAAGAATAGCATCAAATCTAATAACAAACATTATCAATGTAATTTAATGTTAAAAAGCCAGCTCGTTGGCTACTGATACATCAGCTGCATTATCTAGATCAGTGGTTCTCAAACTGTGCTGCGCGTACCACCAGTGGTACACAAGCTTTCTTCTAGTGGTACGTGGAAGAATCTTTGAATAATTAAAGTAAAAAAAATTAACACACTTTTAACCCTTTGACAATAATAAATATTCTTATTTAGAAGAATTAATCCGCCTTGTTTTTGAACTGTGCAGTGCTTTAGCTGCTTAATTCGGCCTACTACGCTACTGTACTTATTATTAATACCAGTTATTATGGTGGTACTTGGAGAGACAATGTTTTTCTGAGGTGGTACTTGGTGAAAAAAGCTTGAAAAAAGGCATGTCCAAACTCGGTCCTGGAGGGCTGGTGTCTTGCATATTTTAGCTCCATCCTTGCAGGTGTGTTGAGGCAAGTTGTTTTTAGAAAGCCTAGTAAGAGCTTGATTAGCTAGCCCAGGTGTTTCAGACTGGGGTTGGAACTAAACATTGCAGGACACCGGCCCTCCAGGACCGAGTTTGTAATGCCTGATCTAGATGGTAATGTGTTTGTGAAAGAAGCGGCCTAGAGCATCAGCAGATTTTTGACAGAATATTGTTTGTAATTGATTGATTGATTGAAGAATTTAAACACAGCAAGCAAATTATTACTTTGGTGTGTGTATTATGTTTTCCGCTTGATTTATGATATCATAAGTCACATTTGGTACTGGAGAAAAGTCAGTGAATGAAAGACCCGAATGAAAACAAACACCAGAAAAAAAGTCACATCTGATGGCCTTGTGCATTGACCATTCCTGTCTTGTGAAAATTGCTCGTTTCATTTTAAAAGTCTCAACACTGAAAAAAACACTGCAGACAACATTTTTTTTCAGTGAATGGGATTGGTAAAAATATACTGAATTTTACATTACAGTGAAGATCGAAATTCTGTTCAAGTAATATGGGCTGCAGTGCACCCTTGATAGGTTTTCTGGAAATGATTGTTTTCTTTCAAATACCTGGTGAGGCCTAATGGTCATTTAAGATGGCCTGGAAAGACTTTCTTAATTAGTTAATAAAAACTAGCAGAAGGGACTCCCACAACCCCCAGCCCTCTGAAAAAAAAAAAAAAAAAACTGCGTATGCAGTCAAGCAAGATGATGAATAGTGATTCCCCAATGATTATGAAGAAAATGTGAATGATACATGACATGATACGTTCTTACTTGACAAATAAAATGTTATATTTGATTCATTTATGAGTTTTCTAAAATCAGTATGTCTGTGAGATTATTTAGAGGTTGACATTACCACAAATCTAAATATATAGGATAAAAATTGGCCAGTAGAAAAGTATAAAATATAAGTATAAAATAGACCAAAAAAAGTTTGTTGAATGAAGAAGGCACTTCGCCTTTTCTGACCTTATGATTTGCTTTTATAACTGACTTAGCAAATTGCATGAATGTGTGACTAAGCAAAATGTGCTATAAATGAACCTTCACCCACACATGATTCTTAAAAAAAATCATCATCATACACAAAAAAAGAAACATTTTTTTTTTATTTAAGCAAGCTTTATTTACTTCTACAAGAAGAATAATCGAACACCAACAATCCTGTCTTGTTCTGATATGTATAACATGGATTATATTAATAAAATCCAAATAATTACATTGTATTGAGAAACATTTGCATTATAAATACATTAGGAGCATTTAAACAAAACATGTAGAACACATCAAACATTGTCAGATGTATTCAACATTTGGCTGATTTCAATGCCAACAAGAAATACATGACTCTTTGTTCACTATTAAATTAAACCACATCAGCTGATTGAAATTCATCAATGTTAATATCAATGACATCATTATTTGCATATTAGCGGGTTTTGACACACATGCAGCCTAATGAGACTGTGACTGGTTTTACATGTAATACTAAGAGTGAGTGATTATGTGTTCTCTCGCAGCTCTGTCTGAATACCATGTTGATATTTTGCAGAATCGGCACAGCATTTTCGGCGACATTTTTACACTTTCCACATGTGGCATTAAAGACATGTTGATGTCTGTCCCCCTCGTTACGTGCCAGTCTGTGAAAAGAAAGAGCCATAAGTGGTGGGGTTCTATTACACATCGTATACTTGATCACCATCACAGCTAACAAATAAGTCCAATGAAGTGTAAACATTTCAAACGTTGATAGTTTTTAATGATTGAAGTATTCATTCATCATATAGGGATGTGCAATAGGACAATATATATTATGTGGCAAAATAAAAAGTCTGTTCCTTTATATTATGCTCTATCATTTGTTCTGTGGCGTCACAAAATACATTGTTTATTTGTTAGCATTTATACAAGCAAAATATTATAGGGATGCAGACAGAAACATAAATAAAACATTGTGAGAAAGTTCCAATCTTGAAAATGCAGTTATTTATATACACTATTATATCTTACACTTTAGAAAATGTTGAGTTCTACACAAGCAATTTGTGTTTGGACAACATGAAGGAATAAAGTTAACTTATTAGTTTTGGTAACACTTTATTTCAATGGTCCATTTCAGTATTACTAGACTGTCTACTTAATATCTGTTGATACTGACATTTAACAGACATTTAACTGACTATAAGTAACTTTGCAAGTCCACGTCAACTTACACTAACCCTACCCCTAACCCCAACTCTAACCCCAACCTAACAGTCTACTTATAATCTAATGCGAATTAGTTGCAATGTAACTCCAATTCAACAAACAGACCATCAAAATAAAGTGTGACCTTAGTTTTTGTAAATTTACATGGAGTGCATATTACATACTAAATGTATATACATTTTATTTAGCAATGATTTGTATTTTTATGTTGCCCCTAATTGTTCATTTTTGATAAGTAATATATATTTTATTAATATTTATGTAATATTCTTAAATTTTTTAATCAAACAATTGCCTTTATTCAT
The DNA here is from genome assembly GCA_903798035.1 of Danio albolineatus. NCBI lineage: Eukaryota > Metazoa > Chordata > Actinopteri > Cypriniformes > Danionidae > Danio > Danio albolineatus. The sequence goes on along the minus strand of CAIGQQ010039592.1, from coordinate 3,974,688 downwards.
TCCAAAAGAGCTTTTTTTGCTGGTTGTTTAAACTACTAATGAGTTAAAATGAGTTGAATTAACACAATTCTTAGATTATTTTATGTACGGTGGCCTAGTGGTTAGCACGTTCGCCTCACAGCAAGAAGGTCGCTGGTTCGAGCCCCGGCTGGGTCAGTTGGCATTTCTGTGTGGAGTTTGCATGTTCTCCCCGTGGTTGCGTGGGTTTCCTCCGGGTGCTCCGGTTTCCCCCCACAAGTCCAAAGACATGTGGCATAGGTGAATTGGGTAGGCTAAATTGTCCGTATAGTGTATGAGTGTGAATGTGTGTGTGTGTGGATGTTTCCCAGGGATGGGTTGCGGCTGGAAGGGCATCCGCTGGGTAAAAATATGCTGGATAAGTTGGCGGTTGATTCTGCTGTGGTGACCCCGGATTAATAAAGGGATTAAGCCGACAAGAAAATGAATGAATGAATAATCATTTGTGCTGGGACAGCATGATTACTCCCCATAAACACTGCACTATTTAATATTTGAACATTTAAAAATGTACATATTCATTGCACTTTGTTGCAGTAATTCATCTTGAATTGTATCCACTGCACAAATACATTTGTAATTATGTTCATATATATCTACATACTTCTGATTATTAATAGCAAACTGTACATATATTCATCTATTGTAAATCTCTGATCATAGATAATACATTCATTCATTCATTTTCATTTCGGCTTAGTCCCTTAATGAACCGCCAACTTATCCAGCACATGTTTTACGCAGCGAATGCCCTTCCAGCTGCAACCCATCTCTGGGATACATCCATACACACTCTTTCACACTCATACACTATGGACAATTTAGCTGTCCCAATTCACCTGTACAGCATGTCTGTGGACTGTGGGGGAAACCGGAGCACACTATGGCAGGGGTGACCAACCCTGCTCCTGGAGATCGACCGTCCTGCAGATTTCAGTTGCAACCCATATGAAACACATCTGCCTGTAATTCTCTAGTGCTGTTCAGGTCCTAATTAATTGGTTCAGGTGTGTTTGATCAGGGTAGGAGCTGAACGCAGTAGGAAGGAGCAGGGTTGAGCACCACTGCACTATGGACAATTTAGCTGTACCGGAGAAAACCCACGCGAGGAAACCCACGTGAACACAGGAAGAACATGCAAACTCTAGCCGAGGCTCGGGCCAGCGACCTTCTTGCTGTGAGGCGACAGCACTACCTATTGCGCCACTGCGTCGCCTATAGTTAATACAACCTGTATATAATGTTCATAGTGCATCTGTATATATTACCTGTAGTTTTTCCAGAATTGCACTTTATAATTTATACCCTCCTGCACTTGCTGCCATTGCACTCCTGGTTGGACCTAAACTGCATTCTGTTGCTTTGTACTTGTACATGTATAATGACAATAAAGATGAATCTAATTTAATCTAATCTAATTTAATCTAAAGCAATTGTGTGGAACCCAGCATTTCTTTTACAGTGTTCTTTAAAATGTAAAAAAGAGAGAGAGATTGTCATTTATGTGATCAATATATAAATATAAACCATTAACTGATTGAATTTACAAAAATTGCATTATATTGTGATATATATTTTTATATCAGGATATGAGATTTTTTGTCAAATCACCCATCTCTATTCACTACTAGATAGCCCCTCGTCTAACATTACTACAGACAAGACATCTTCTTATACGATAATTTCAATGAACACATTGAATGAATACTTACTCGCACTCCCAAGAAGGATTGGCTTTGTCTGAAATGTGTCTGTTTTTCCTGCAATCTGAAACACTCAAGAGCTTGGAGTACTCATTAGTAACTTTTTCCAGTTTTGTCGCACAGCATGGATTATTGCAGTCAAAGCATGGCAGATGGTGAAACCCGTAAGCAGACATGGCAGCAAAAACGCACACCTGTTTCAAACAGCACAAGTTAGAGAAGACAGTTGTGTAGGCTGCACCAATTATGAACAGTTGCGTTGTCATATTTCTATGGATTATCAGACAATATGTACTCACCAATACAGCAGAGATTTTCATAGTTCGATCTTTGTGTTGCTCTTGTCACTGTTGTACAAAAGTGGGAATGATGCTCTATATCGGTTCTTGAGAGTTTTATACTCTGAACATCATTCCACCAAGGACTTAACCTGACGTAATCCACCAACCTCTTTCCTACATGACAAATTTGCATGGAACAAACAGCAGTGCCGCCTATGCCTGCCTCCGTTTTCCATAATGATACTGTAATCGGTGGCTATTCAGGTGAGGGAATGGACCTTTTTCGCTGTCTAGTGGGTGAGATACGGTCACAACAAAGCCCACTGAAGAACAAAAGAGCGACTACAATACTGTGCTGACAGTCCTGACGCTGCCGGGGAAATGACCTTAAGGGCGCTCTTTAAAAACATTGCATATTAATGCTGTGCCTTAGAAAAACATTTAGTTGTATTGCAATGTGCAGTAGCAGACAGACAATTGTACAACATACTTGATCTATCCACTTAAATTTGTAAAAACAATTGAGTTAACTTAGTCGATTTGTGTTGGGACGTTGCATGGGCCCCACCGTGTTTTACTGTGTATGTGTCTTGATTATTACATGATCGTTTTTCACACACTCTAAAAAAAGTTCTGGGATGTTGTAACCCAATGTTGGGTCAAATATGGACAATTTCAACTATTGGGTTAAAAAGTGTCATTTAAATGTAATTGAAAAAATGAACCCAATGGTGGGTTTGTCCATAACAATTTTCTTAAAACTGCAGTCATTCATTTTCCTTGGTCCATCATTGATCAGGGGTCGCCTGCAGCGAAATGAACTGTTAACTATTCCAGCATATGTTTTACGCAGTGGATACCCTTCCAGCCGCAACCCAGCACTGGAAAAAACCCATACACACTCATTCACATGCACAATTATTCACTTTGGCCAATTAAGTTCATCCAATTCACCTATAGGTAGGGCCAGTAGGAATCTGCTGACATTTTTTGCTATTTCTGCAAAGTATTTTGTTAAAAATCTGCGAATTTTTGCGGAATAATTTTGAGAGTATCATAACTAAAACCTTAATAGATGAAATAAAAAGCAATATCTTTTTACATTTTATTTAATATTTACAATACGAATCCAATTAGATCCACTTTATTTGGTAAACAAAGCAAGCCTCTCATAAAAATATCTACTAAAAGACAGAAAGTTGTACTTTACAAACGTTTTTGTAAATAAATCAGATGAATGTTTTCAAATTAGTCAATATTATTACTGAAATTAATTTGAAAACTGAATAAATATAAATTTACACACATTTACACCAGTAAATAAACAGAATCAATAATGGGCTAAAAATCTGCGGAAATCTGCGCGCGCAGATTCCATGTGGGCCTACCTATAGTGCATGTCTTTGGACTTTGGACTTTGGGGGAAATAGGAGCATCCAAAGGAAACCCATATAAACAGGGGAAGAACATGCAAACTCCACACATAAATGCCAACTGGTCCAACAAGTGTTCCGCACTCCTCCTTTTGAGTAATGCTCCCCGCCGTTAGATCGCCACAAGTGATAAAGCCCACCTCTCCCATGTTAACCAACAAGGCTTGAGCCCAAATAGAGAAATGAATTACACTTGCAATAAAATTTCCTGAAAGATGGTTTTGGTCAATCTGGTTACCACGCTCATATAGGTTCAGATCCTTATTTTTGTGAACAGTATGTTTTTAGCCAGTAATTTAATGCTATAAAAGCAGGGTGAGTCATCATGATTGACTGTTGTGATTGACAGCTTCTCTAAGCAGACCGTTGGAGCTGCAGTAAGTAATAAAGTGCCAATGTTAATTTCTGTCCCCAATGTTTAGATTTTCTTACCATAATAAAATGAGTTCTTGGGCGTCACCGTGGTGCAGTGGGTAGCACAATCGCATGATAGCAAGATTGTCACTGGTTCGAGCCTCGACTGGGTCAGTGCACATTTCTGTGTGGAGTTTGCATGTTCTCCCCGTGGTTGCGTGGGTTTCCTCCGGGTGCTCCGGTTTCCCCCACAAGTCCAAAGACATGTGGTATAGGTGAATGGGGTTAGCTAAATTGTCCGTAGTGTATGTATGTCAATGAGAGTGTTTGGGTGTTTCCCAGTGATGGGTTGCAGCTGAAAGGGCATCCTCTATGTAAAACACATGGTGGATAAGTTGGCGGTTCATTCCGCTGTGGCACCCCTGATTAATAAAGGGACTAAGCCGAAAAGAAAATGAATGAGTGAATGAATGAAAATGAATTGTTCAGCAGTAAACTATACTTTCTGATCTACAGGATCTGATGGATCACTGTTTGTTTGGTTAAATGTGAGCTTTTGTTTGCTGATACACGCCGGACGTTAGACAGGTGATCGTTATCTAGCAGTAATTATTTTTATTGGTCTGATGTAATAATTAGGAAGCCAAAACTGATGTGAACCTATGTCTTGATCGATCTCCAGTAATGTTATTTGAACTTGATTTAAAGGATGTCTCTTTAAAACTGCTAATAAACATTTAAATGAATGTAAATTCCTCTTGGCCAGATACAATTAAGACATTGTATAAACCGAATGAAAACAGAGGTAAAGAAAAATCAATATACTGTACAATATAAGCGATGTTGCAGCAGCTGACAGACGTCAATTGATGTATTAATACTGCAAAGTTTATTGTACAAATTGAGAAGAACTATTTTATATAGTGCTGGGATATGTATCCTGTTGATATTTAGAAATATTGCTGTACTTATTTGTTAAAATAAATAGCAAATAACTGTCCATGATGTGTATATTTTGGGTCCTAAGATGAAGATAATAAATACCAACAACCCTTTATTCACCTCACTTTCCGTCTACGAGCAGGTGCTGCCATTTAAATAATTTTGGCCTCCTTCACTTCCATTCATTTTAAGACATTAAAAACAGCTTGTTTTGCTGCTTGATGTTGCAAACTGATATTTTCTTAATATATTATTATATTTTGTCTATATAATCATGCAAACACTTGTTTGTCGAGCAAGTTTATTATTCCTAGTCATTTCTGCTATAGGGAGCTAAATCAGAAGTTCTAAAACAATCACAAAAACTAGCACACCTCCACATTGAAGAATAAGGTCAATAAGATAATTTTTTTGTGTGTGTGTTCATAGCTTAATCTAACTTAGGCTAGAGTGTATGAAAGATCGTTTATTTTGCGGTTTATATGTTGTTTTTATTATATTATGTAAAGCAGCTCATATCACACTGTTTTCCAATAAATCTTATATTTTTACGTGTTTTTAAATGTAAGTGCTTATATTTGTTTAGGGAGCCTTTGTTGCAATGCAGATACGGGCAGTCAAATGAGAAGTTCAGGGGACGTGGTTAAATTGGGCTCCATCATACAGTCCTTTTGCGCATGCCCAGGCTCCAATTTCAGCAGTTTATGCAGCAGTTTATGCCTGTCATGAGGCGTTTTGCATTCAAAGTGTTCAATGGAAAAAGGCGATGTTGCGTCGTCCACAATCATTGGACTCGAACCGGCAACCTTCTTGCTGCAATGTGACAGTGCTAACCACTGAGCCACAGTGCTGCCCCTCTTTAGACTGTATGTTTATTTAAAAAGGTGTTAACAAATAAAACAAAGCTTTTAAATAGTTGAACTCTTTCTAATAAAAAATACAGATTGAAAAATGTTTAAAGAGAATTCAGTTATCCATTGTTATTATGCTTAGTAATTTAATTTAAAACTAATCAAAAATAAACAAATAATATCAAAAAACAATTCTTTGACAATAGAAAATCTAATTGGATTGGGACCATTTAATAACAGCAGTGATTGGATGTAGGGTCTATGTAAAATATGGAACAAATGCATAAACCTTTCAAACAATTATGCATAAATCAATCATTGTTTTGTTTTTAAAATGTGGCTCCATCCTAAGATGAACATAATGGCAAAAGCCTTTTACAAAAGTGAATGTATTGGTGATTTTTTATTTTTTTATTTTTTTCTGTCTCAGAGAAGAATTGAAGCACATAACTGTTTATAATGCCTCAGGCATTCAGAGCTTTGTGTTTCAGATGACATATGCAAAACAATGCATCTGCCTCCGAGCTACAGTGTTATTTCAAACCATGACGGCCTACAGTATATTGTTAGTGTTGAGTCTGTAGTTCCTGAGAGGGTATTCCTTTTGTATGGAATCTCTTTTCCACGATGACTAGTGAAGAAAAGAAATGACTCACGTATCATATTAATGTATCAAAAACAATATGATGAGATGACCAGTCATAGGTTAAGTGAACATAGTTCAATATCTTCAAATACTGAGGTCTGGGTACTGTACCATACTGCTGTGTTAAAATACAAGTCTATTACGTGGTGCTGGTATCTCTACAAAACTCACATGCATGTTATTTTCTAAAAGTTATAGGAAACTCCTTCAAATCATTAAATTCAGGTTTTCCAATCATTTCCATCGACACATGTGTGTAAAATCCAGCACCTAGGCATGTTACTGGTTAGTGGAACCAATTAGGGACAACAACAACTGGCGTGGGGCCAGCACATGATGAAGCGCAGAGTTAATAGTTACTACAAGGTTAGTTTGTCCTTAAGATGAATTCAAGAACATGGTCGAGGAGCTGCATTCAACTCTCACGTAAAGTGCAATGCAAAGAGGATGCAGAACGCTGCCATTCGAACGTTCTTTGGAGTGACCAATCGCACTTCTCTGTTTTGCGATGATACGATGAACGGACGAGTCTGGGTTTGACATCTGTTTGGAGAATGGCACTTGTATGACTGCACTGAGCCAAGTGTAAAGTTAAGTGGAGGGGGATTATGGTGAGAGGTTGTTTTTAACAGTTTGGGTTTGGTTTTTTAGTTCCGGTGAAAGGAACTCTTAATGCTTTGGCATACCAAGACATTTTGTTTAATCTCTTGCTCTCAACTTTGTGGGAACGGTTCTGGGGATGATCCCTTTCTGTTGCAAAATGATTGTACATCAGTGGACAAAGCAAGGTCCACAAAGACATGGATGACCAAATTTAGTGTGGAGGAACTGGACTGGTCCTGATCTCAACCTAAATGAACACCTTTAGCATGAATTAGAGGGAAGACTGTGATCCAGGCCTTCTCATTCAACATCAGTGCATGACCTCACAAATGCACTTCCCATGAACAATTGTAAATATTGTAGAAAGTCTTCCCAGGCATGAAAAGCAAAATAAAAATGCTTGATACAGAACATTGGAATCATGGCCCACTGACTGGAGACCTCGCTGAGTGATGAAAGGATCAGCAGACTGTTGGCGGGAAAACTAAAGGCATCCGTTAAATGGTAAAATTTCCTTAATCTTTGTTGGAATCCTAGAGCTTATTGGAACAGAAGGCTGAAGAAGTGCACATTTTTGTGGGCTTGTGTGATACCAAGAAATACTTCAGTGGACTAAAGCAGATCTAAAGCCTTTTGCCCACTACCCCTTTGTTGATGGCAATGCCGTTCTGAAAGACTAAGCAAATACAACCAATCGATGGAGCGAACATCTCTCTGACTGAATTGCTTCATTAAATTGAATTACCTTCCACAACTCTGACTGAGGGCAAAGATCATGTATGGACCATGACCCTTTTGAGCTCTTCAAAGTGGCAAATCCAGAAATGTGCTCCAGAGAAGTCCTTGCTAGAAGCTTGTTGTGAATTTAGATCTAACTGCAGCCATGTCAACATGGTCTTCACGGACAGGCAGAAAATCTACCAAGCAGCATGTGGATTCTGTGCCAATGTGAAGTAAACATGTGGTGCTAGAGCTCCAGGGGAAAAAAAAAACATTCCATAGTATTAGAAATTGAGAATAGGTCTAATTTTCAAACATGATATTTGAGATAAACAGGAGCCGTCCCACAACCAAAAGACTGATTTAGTCTTTTAGACTCATTACCATGTTTATTAGACTTTTAAAAATTTAAACGTGATTAGAATAATAATTTGTGTTATACAAGTCAGATTACTTAATGAAAAAGAAAATTAAAGATAAGATTTTATACAAAGGCTGTGTTATTTCAGTGAAATACTACTGTGCTATTTCAATCAGCTGAATATATCTGCATAAACAAACAACCAACCCTTTGTATTTTATTTGCATATGCAAAACAGTAGATACTGTTAGTCTGAGATACTGTTCCATGACTATTCCTTTTCCTGAAAACAATGGTTCCATATCGGGGAATCCTTTCGTGTGGGATATCCTTTAACCACAATGGCTAATACAGAAGAGGAATCCTGAACACAAAGTATCTCCTTTATTCTGAACACAGAGGATTCTCTTGTTTTATGTGTTGTTTGTAATATTAAATGTGTTGTTCTGAATTAAATGTGCATTTGGATTTAAAAATTCACTAACATGAAATGTCGTTTAATATAGAAACAGTACATTTATATTGTAAAATTCAAATATGATTTAATTTAAATTATATTTAAAAAATTACATTATAAGATCTGATATTTCATAGATCCATATTTATTATCTCAGAAAAGCCATATTCAGCTAATTAAGAAGAATAGATTTAGGTATTTGGAGGCAGTTGAATGGAAATGTAAAACATTTGAGCTCACATGAGAGATAATTTCAGACATCAATTTAATTTGTTCAAAATTTGTTTAATCCGATAGATTTCTCTGATCATAATTTTGTACTTAATTTGTTTTATTCTAAATTCTGTTAAATTCAAAAGTGCTTTTTGGCATTTTAATTTTTTTTTAAATAATTTATAGTGGGATTTGAGATGTTTTTAAATGTTATTAGTGTTATTTTAGTACTTTACAACAATAGTGGGTTGTTGGTAAAGTTAAAATTTGACAAAGGTGCCTACAACTTAACATCCTAACATCACTATAGAACTTAAAAGTTTTTAGAATTTTGGAAAATGTATTAACAATGTCAGAGATTAGCCAAATCTGGAGAAAATCATCATTTATCATTATTTTTCAATGATTATAATGTTTCCTTTTTTTAAAAAAAAAGGGGGGAAATGGATTTATTATCAACAAGGGATTTTTTATTAAAAATCTTGTTTGGTTATTTTAATAAGAGTCACCTTCATGAAAAACTGATAAGAATGAAGAATACTCCATTGCTGTAAGTTTTGAATTTAAATACTGAAGTGCGGAATGATGTTTGCCCTTGTTGTTCTAGATTGGTACCATTCTTTGATTTTTAAAAAAGGTCTGATTCATGCTTGAATTGTTTTCTAAACAAGTCTTTTTTAATAAAGTCAAAAAATAAATATATGTTAGTAATAGTAATAATTGTCAATTCTTTAATTTTATAATCAGTCAAGCAAAAAAGGCTACCTATATAAACAGAAGAAATTAAATTGAACAAAGACCTTGCCAAAAAAGTCCAGAGTTATGTCCCCAAAAATTAAGGATATTGGATCAAAAATGTTCTATAGGCCCTATGAGTTTTAGTTTTACAATAACTGCCTATCAAAAAATATAGGCAAGGGCTGTGTTTAAAAAAAAATTAATATGAAGAGTTTCATTGCAAAATGAGATATATCCATTTTGAGAAATGTTGGTAATTTGACATTTTTATTTAAGACATCAACAGTCAAGTTCCTTCACAGTTTTTGTACATTAAACTATTACTTGAGCTCAGTGAAGGCCAGGGACACATACTCTTCAAATCCAGGATATTGTTTTATTTAATTTTATGTCCATAAATAGTTCATAAATAAGTCAAAAGCATGCCAAAATGCAACATATTTAACGTAACATTGTCAAACATCTTAAATTGGTTAAAAAAACAACCCATCATAAATATATGGAACAGTTTATACAAAGATTGATTAATAATAATAAGATTCTGAGTTAGTTTTGGCCAGAACGTACACAATATAACATATCATTTTTTATTTTTTATTTTATTTTTTTTGCTGGGGTACCAATGGCTTTAAGCAGGCATCACTGTGGCATTTGAAGAAATGTTTTGGATCATCAGTGGGAAAATTAACAATAATTTATCAATTAATCGTAAATATTCATAATATTCACAAACATAATGCCATAATAATCATAATGTGACTATGGCGTGTGCCAGTAATCCAGGGCAGTCCCTGAATGAAAAGGTCGCATTACAACATACCGGCTGAGCTGTCAGAGCAAACTAACTGCAGGATGTTTATTGTTTCAACCATTCTTAAACAGCTTCGGACTAATTGTGATTAGTTATAATATAGATAAGTAAGATTAAGTTTAGATAAACGACTTGTAGCTCGTTACAGAAAGAGTGGAGGCTCCTTTCACACTGCTGCTGAAAACCAAACCTGTATGATCAGAGTTAACAATTAAATGGCAAACGTTTTTAGTTAGCCTAGTGAATACTCTTTTTAAAAACATGTTTTTTTGTTTTGATATTATCGTTAAATCAATGAGCAAACTCGGAGCACTTCGCTGGCGGTGACTCTCCTCCCAGGGGATGCTGCGGTCGCGCATATTACTGTTCTATAATATTATATGCTATATAATGTTATATTGCATTTTGCAAAGAAACTGGTCTGGCGGATATCGCGTTTTGTGAAAAAATACATTTTGTATTAGGCCTAAAATGTCCATTCTCAAATTGTGTTAATGGCAGCAATTCACACACAGATTAAGGAACATCTGAACAGTCATTTCCAATCATAAAATCTAAAAGTCAAAAAATGGCGTTTAACG
>CAIGQQ010039592.1:3917717-3931205 GCA_903798035.1 Danio albolineatus | reverse complement strand
ATCCATCCATCCATCCATCCATCCATCCATCCATCCATCCATCCATCATCTTTGCTATGTCTTTTGACCCCTCCGTGCATGCACATGCATTGCTGATTAATAGAGTGCACCCATCCATCCATTTTAATGGAGTTTCAATCTATTGATTCATTGACATCCATAGCTTTTTCAACCACCTGCAACCACCATCCATATTCATTTGCTCAGTCATTCTTCTGAACAGCTCATTGTCCTCACCCTGTTCTCTACGGCCAGTATGATGAGGTTGCTGTAGGCATCAGGGCATGGCATGGGCTCCAGGGGGTTATGGTTCCGCCTCTCCCAGCTACCATAGGACTTTCCTCTTTCCCAGCTCCCTGTGCAAGCCTGCCTGCGTTCCCAGCTGCCACCCGGCGTGTGCTTCCGTTCCCAGCTTCCACCAGGTTTCCCTCCAGGCCCGTGCCTCTTCTCCCAGCTCCCTCCAACCACCCCTACACCTCCTCGACGCTCCCAGCTGCCCCCTACAGGCCTCCGGTCCCAGCTCCCACTCACTGGCCGTTTCTCCCAGCTACCTCCGCATGGCTTCCGAGTCTGTCTGCGCTCCCAGCTCCCGCTCACACGCTTCCGTTCCAGGCTGCCACCGTCACCGCCAGCGCCACCCCCAGTTCCACCTCCTCCACCCACACTGCCCTGTTTGGGTTCATGTCTGGATGAGAGTTTCCAGTCCACACCACAGATGGTGTGCCGGCGCTCCATGGTGCCCCCTGCTGGCCTGGGGTCAGTGTTGCTTATAGTTTGCCTGCGGCTCTCCAGACCAGTCGGCCTGTTCTCCAGACTGTCACCAGCTAGTACAGTGTCCACATTCAGACCTGTGAAGACAAATGCATTTTCTAAGATCCATTAAAACCATTAAGATGTTTAATAAAATATAAACAGTGACTAAATATTACTACTTTTTTGGTCAGTTTGTTTTAACTTTTTAAATGACATTTTTAGTGCAGTATCGGTACTTTTACTCCACTACTTTATTTTTTCTTGTCTATGGGGATTTGAAAAATCAGTCCTGTGATTCCTGTCCAATCAAATCGCACAATCTCAAGACATGGGCTCTTATAAGTGCAGCAAACTGTTTAAAAGCATTAAAAGTCTCCAACATGATGTCTAAAATTTTTACACGCATTGACCCAGAGACTGTTTAGAAGCATGTGACTGAAGATGACGGATGTTTACTGTATGATGACAGAAATGACCTTAAACACCCAGCAGGCATAAGATGTCAACATGACGTCAGATTGACGTTGTATCATAACGTCATGGGGACGCTACATTTTGTTTGGAAATGAAAATCAGGTTGACGTCAGAACTCAAGGTCAGACCAACGTCAATGTCCTATGTCCAACATAAAGCCAACCAAATATAAATGTCTAATGATGTTACAGCGTGACGTTGTGTGGACGTTACCACTATGACATCTATCAGACGTTGGATTTTGATGCAATAATTGATGAATAAATGTCAGTATTTGACGTCAACTTTGGCTTGATGTTGGATTTTGGTCACTTTCCAACACAACCTAAAATCAAAATAACCTTGCCATTAGACACTGGCTAAACATTAAATATTGGTCACCTGACATCACAACTTAAATCTAACCTAATGTTGATTTCTTATGATGTTGTGTGCCTGCTTGGCAATAACTAGATGCACTATAGAATGTTACGTTTGCACACACACATGCACAAATTACATGTAAATGCGTCAGCTTTTTACAGCGTAATACTCACTACTCACTACTCTTGAAAGGTCTATGTTTTACTCATTCTTTGAGTAATATTTACAACAGATACTTTTACCTGCACTACATTATAAGGCAAGTAATGTTACTTTTACTTGAGTATGATTTTTCAGTACTCTTTCCGCCATTGGTGACATAGCAAAAATTAAACAACTCTTAATATTATACAAATAGCGTGAGAGTGACCTATCTTTTTTGGACACTCATCTTCATATAATACTATTTATTCATTTATTTATTCATTTTCTTTTCAGCTTAGTTCCTTTATTAATCTGGGGTCGCTACAGCAGAATGAACCGCCAACTTATCCAGCATATATTTTATGCAGTGGATGCCCTTCCAGCCGCAACACATCTCTGGGAAACATTCACACTCATACACTATGGACAATTTAGCCTACCCGATTCACCTAAACCACATGTCTTTGGACTTGTTGAGGGAACCGGAGCACCCAGAGGAAACCCACGCAACCATGGGGAGAACATGCAAACTCCACACAGAACTGACCCAGCCGGGGCTCAAATCAGCGACCTTTTAGCTGTGAGGAGAACGTGCTACCCACTACACCATTGTGGCACCCAGCGCTATTTATTAGTGGGGTTTGCCATAGGCAAAGTTCACTCTTACAATTCTCCATTGATCACCGGGCTCAACGACTACAGACCTGTCGCCTTAACATTTGTGGTCATTAAGTCATTTGAAAGACTGGTTCTAGCATATCTGAAAGACATCACCGGACCTTTGCTGGACCCCTGCAGTTTGCCTACAGAGCAAACCGGTCTGTGGATGATGCAGTCAACATGGGACTGCATTATACCCTACAACATCTGGACAAACCAGGGAACTATGCAAGGATTTTGTTTGTGGACTTCAGCTCTGCCTTCAACACCATCGTCCCATCACTGCTCGAGCACAAACTGACCCAGCTCTCTGTTCCTAGCTCTGTCTGTCAGTTGATCACCAGCTTTCTAACAGATAGACAACAGCTAGTCAGAATGGGCAAAATCACGTCTGACAGCCGCACCATCAGTACTGGTGCCCCCCAAGGATGTGTTCTCTCCCCACTGCTCTTCTCCCTGTACACCAACGACTGCACCGCAAAAGATCCCTCCGTCAAGCTCCTGAAGTTTGCGGACGACACTACTGTTATCGGCCTCATCCGGAACGGTGACGAGTCTGCATACAGACAGGAGGTGGAGCGGCTAGCTTTATGGTTCAGTTACAACAATCTGGAGCTGAACACGCTCAAAACGGTGATGATAGTGGACTTCAGGAGAAACCCCCCTGCACTCCCCCCGCTCACCATCATGGACAGCACTGTGGCTGCAGTGGAGTCATTCAGGTTCCTGGGCACCACCATCTCTCAGGATCTGAAGTGGGACACTCACATAGACGCTATTGTAAAGAAAGCCCAGCAGAGACTGTACTTCCTCCGTCAGCTGAGGAAGTTCAACCTGCCACAGGAGCTGCTCGTGCAGTTCTACTCAGCTGTCATCCAGTCCATCCTCTGCACTTCAATCACCGTCTGGTTCGCCTCAGCAGCCAAATCTGACCTCCGTAGACTACAGCGAATAGTCTGGACTGCTGAACGAATCACTGGCACTACCCTTCCTACAATTCAAGAACTGTACTCTTCCACAGTGAGTAAAAGGGCTCGCAAAATCACCCTGGACGCCTCGCACCCAGCACACTTCCTGTTTGAACTGTTACCGTCTGGCCGGCGCTACAGAGCACCGAGCACAAAAACTGCCAGACACAGGAAAAGTTTCTTTCCTCAGGCCATCTACCTCATGAACAGTTAATATTTCTCCTATTGTGCAATAAATGTGCAATACTTTCTCACACGCACTTGTACACAGCACCTTATAATAATATACAATGCAATACTTTTCCTTACGCATTTGTACACAGCACCTTATAACAATATATAATGCAATACTTACTCTTTTGCACACAGCACCTTATAACCTGTATATTTATAACAAATCTGTACATACATTTCAACATCCAGATCGTTGGACTGACTGCATCTCTGTTTAATGTCTATCGTCTTCTTTTATAATATTTATTCTGTGTTGTCACTTGTCACTTTATGTACACTGGAAGCTTCTGTAGCCAAAGCAAATTCCTTGTGTGTGTGAAGCACACTTGGCAATAAAACTGATTCTGATTCTGATTCTGATTCTGATATGTGTGTGTTCATTCATTTTCTTTTCTGCTTAGTACTTATAATCTCTTGTCGCCACAGCGGAATGAACCGCCAACTTATTCAGCATATGTGTTTTTATGCAGCGGATGCCCTTCCAGCTGCAACGAATTGCTGGGAAACACCCATACACACTCATACACACACATATACTACTGACAACTTAGCTTATCAAATTCAACTATACCACATGTCTTTGCATATATATATATATATATATATATATATATATATGTATATATATCTAGTTGATCGAATTGCAGTTTCACTTATCTATAATGTACTATGCCACCACAGTCAAAACAAAGAGCTTCAAGCTTGTTTGTTTTTGGCTTATGCAAAACATCAGATAGTACTGTCTGATAAAATCATTGGCTCTTACCATGACAAACAATATTCCTGCTTCCTAGCATGGAGAGAATTGATTCACTGTTGAATATTCCCTAATGTGGGAGTAGATGATGGAGAAATCTTCTCCACAACCAGAAAGGATTCATTTTATTGTGGTTTTCCATAGACATTAATAATTCCTTTCCTCTTAGAAACAGAGGCACTTATTTAACTATAGCGATAATGTTTCCACCCCTGTTCGCTGATTTATTAAGATTTCAGTGAACAAACATTCAGCTAGTTACAGAGCGAATCTCTTTCTTGGGTATGCTCTGCCAAGGCTCATTCTGAAAACGTACCTCTATATACATTTTTTGAGACGTCAATTATGTCCCTGGAAGCTACATTTTTTTTGCAGTTTTTGTTTTCGCTAATCCATGAGAGGCCGCTGTGTACACTTTTCAAGATCTTGAATTTCTCTCGAGTGCGCCATACGTGCCTGCTGTTCTCGGAAATCCTGCAGGGGCCACTGTCGACTGACTGTTTGACTGACTGAATGACTGACTGACCGATCGACTGACCCACCTCCCCCTTCCCTAAACCCAACCAATAGTATTCTAAAAAGCACAGATTGACCCGCCCACCCAATTCCCTAAACCCAACCGACAAATTTAAACAGCAATTTAGAAAAAGAAAAGCCTTTGTCTGATTTTTGCCATGTTTTTACCACATTCTCACCTTGTTATTTACTTTATTTTATTTTTTGGCCTCTGTTTTTGTCTTACTCGCTTTCTGGAACCGTTCTTCAGCAGACTCAAACCCTGTCTTGTGGCCATCTCTTCTCTGCGTCTCAAGTCTACCAACATACATGGTGAGCTAACTGGACAAACTGGCCACAGCTGGAAAGCTGACCATATGGAGGTAAGCGTTCAACTGGTTAATGCAAAAAGGAATGACGTCATACTGCCCTGTAGCACTCATTTAAAAAATGAACTGCAGCCATACATACTTCTGGCTACATAATTCACGTTCTCTAGAATATATGGCTCTCCTGATATACATGTATATATATATATATATATATATATATATATATATATATATATATATATATATATATATATATATATATATATATAAGGATATACGGAATATACGGATCTCCATATATATGGCTACGTTTTCACAGTGAGCCTGTGTTGCAACCACTTCAAATCAATGCTAGTTTTAGTTCATGCATTTTGCATTTTGGGTCTTTGGGGTAAAATGCACTACCAAAAAAGAAGACGATTATGTTCTTTTTCCCAAACACAAAATGTAAGTATGTGTTACAGTATGTTGCAAATGACACAAAAACACATTTCCATGATATTGTTTTAACCTACTGTAAAGTCAAAAGCCAACAGGACCTCGTAATGTTTCACTGGATTCAGTGTTCAGTGCTCTCCTACTTGTTGCTTTGTATAAAAACGTCTGGTCGAAAACCTTTGGGTTCTGCTGTCTTTTAATGTCAGTGTACTACATTTTTTTGTACTGATTGGAGCAAAATTTCACAATAAGTCAAATTTGTTTTGCGATGAATATCTTATACTTCGTTAAATTTGAGTCTTTTAATTCATCACTTTTTTTGTTATAACTGATCTTTAGGAAATGATGTCACTGACAGAAAGAGTGGAGGACAGAATGTGCACAGATGTGTATAATTAAAAAAATATGTATATTTTTGTACTGACAATTTTAAGGCAGTGTTTTCTTAATTGGTCTAATAGAATTAAATCAATTTAAGGCCATTAAACAAAAGATAACCTTTTGTTTTACGCTCAAACGATTATGTTAACTACTGCATTGTTTACGGGTTGCTAACTTGTGAAGTTGTTTAATGTCAGATGAGTCAGTAAATGATTGATCCCTGCCCACTGTATGCTGTTTACATCTGTTGTTTTTAGGATGTCGGTAAGCAAAATGTCAATCGTGTGCGAGGAAGGGAGGGGGAAAGTGGAGAAGAAAGAGCTTGATTTGATGAACAGGGAAAATTCTGCAGATACTGATCAACATTTTTTAGCAATAAAACCAAAACACCATGACCCCAAATATGTAATAAAGCAGACACCGTCAGGCTGTACTCTTTCATTTCAGACACAGTGGTACAACAAATTTAAATGGCTTCATTTCAAACCAAATGTCAAAGGTGTGTTGTGTTTTTATTGGAGTATAAAACTTTTAAGAAGTATTGGAAGAAACCTATTAAACAATTTAGTTACATGAATAATCAGATTGTCACAAGCATACCTGCCAACATTTGGGGGGGTGGGGGGGGGGGGGGGTCAAATAAAGACAGAGCAAAATGATTTTTCTCATATCATAAAGTTCAAATAAAGACAGAGCAAAATGATTTTTCTTATATCATTTTTTAAAAAGTTTTATTGTGACTTGTTTGTAACATATTTTTTTTAAAAAATCCAGTATGTTTACTCACCCACAGAGCATCAGACACATACAGTATGTGTTTTTTTTCTTCAGTAGAATGGTGATGTTTTTTCAGATTAAAAATAAAAATGTGAAATAACAAAATAAACATACAAATGAGCACAAAGCAATATCCATGGCTCCTGGTGACAGAATGAGGTCTTGTAAAGCGAAATGATAACAATAAACTCTCTAAGGAATTGAACATTATTAATAATTTCAACATAATTTACAATTTTAGTGCCGTTGTGATTTCACATGCTGAGTGATGTCGTTTTTCCCACCGCGTCCGACATTAAAATCAATACGACACACCTTGCAGAAAGCGTGGCTGTCGTCAAGGTGGCTTCTAGACAAAAATTCTTCCGTCCAGCTGCTGTTAAATTTACATGTATATTTTTTTTCCTTTGCCGAAGCACAACCTGACTCTTTTCCTACAATCATGTTTACTACTACTGACGCAGCTGCTTGTTGCTACTGCCATCGATCAAGTCCCGAAACTACCTCCTGCGCAGAAATAAACAGCGCACCTGAGTTGTAACATATGTTGCCAGATTGAGGTAAAATATGTTACAAGATTTGAATATTGTGTCAATTGTGTGAGGTAATGAACTTTATTTAAGATCTGGCAACTTGATAAATATGAACAAAAGTACTTTTTTTGAAACTGCATTGGGACGTACAAATTACGGGATTTTCCCGGGAGAAATAACAAAAAGGGAGGGTGGCGGGAGATGGATGTGAAATACGGGAGGCTCCCGGGAAAAACGGGTGTGTTGGCAGGTATGGTCACAAGACAGCTGTGTAATAGCATGTATATAAGAACTGATCAGTTTAGGCACAACTGTGTAGTGTTCAGGTATTACAACAGGAAAAAATCTGGTAAAAATCATTGGCGCTATGCAGCAGTTCTTGGTTTTTTGTCCAGATGCAAAAGCCTCTAAGTGTCATATGAAATTTTAGTCTAAAATGAGCATTTTTCTCAGCCTCCTATGTTTATGTCCACTCATTTCACCTTAAAAGCAATAAAAACAACCTATTATTCACCCTGAATGTGAAATCACTAAACCTACACAAAGGAAACTGAGAAAAGCGCTAATTTTAGAAGAACATTTCACATGGAATTTAGAGGCTTTTGGATCTCAACTTTTTAATTGGAGAATCTCAGCATCCTCTCAACAGACAGCTTGAGCTGTTGACCATTTGAGGGATGCTATTGCAATGCAAATAAAATAAATTCAGAGAGGTTTCAAATTGTCTACTCCAAAGCATCAGGAATGTACAAAATCTTTTATCTCTCTCTCTGACTGAACTGCATTTTCAGGCTTGTGCACATGCATTCAGTATCGTCTGAATATTATTAAAAATGGAGTTTTACAAAATGCTTGATGGAGTGGATGTGCAGTTCTGAGAGGTTCGGAGCAGGAAGGATTGCTGAAGTGAAGGAATTTGGAAAACCTCCTGTTCAGTAATGTGGTACATATGTACCCAGAACTGGACAAAAGATCACACGCAATTGTCAAAGTTCTGATTAAAGTATAATGTGCAGTCCAGCAGGGAGACAACAAGCATGCTTCAGGGGACGTGTCTAGAAGTTTGTGGGTTTTTGTTTTAGGTAGAAAACTGCCTATAGTCACTTCTGCATCCTCAGCAGAAGCGGAGAGAAGTTTCAGTGGTTCTCAGAAGACCAAAAACATGGCTCATGGTACCGTGATGCAAACAAGATCAGCTGCAGAGAAAAACGATTGCTATTTTGTAACAATTTGTGGCCTGCAAGGAAAGCTGAAACATCCAGTTTGGAAGATTTGATTAAAAATCTCACTTCAATTTCAAAATTGTTAAAAGCTTTTAAATATATTTATTTAGGTTTTATTATGATTTCACAAAAATGAGTTCCTGTAAGCTTTTAAACTTTAAACAAAGTTTCATTTTGTTCTTTGTTTGAGGGGAAAAGTTTGTTGTGAGTGGCTGTATGGTGTTTTCGAACCTTCTTACACCCTCACGCTGCAGTAGGTAAATGTGTCATAAAGGCATGTGACAGTAGGTACAACAACAACAAAAAAAAGTCAGACACAAAATCCGAGCATTTCATACATTTTTGTTTGAAGATTCTTGTTTTGGAACAAATGTCTTCAATATTGTCACGCTCACCAGCAATCTAATGTCAAGAGATCGCTGGTACACACACATATCACACAGGAACTACAAATCCACCTGTTTATGGAATACATCTCCACTCATGCAACAAACACACACACACACTCCTGCTCCAAGTCACTACACACACACCACCTGAGGATCGTCAAGGACTCATTACACACACTATTTAATCCACACAGAAACACTCACTGTTGCTGAGTCTTGTTTACTTCATGTGACATTACAATGCATTTCCTGTGTTTCTACCTTCGCCTTGGAATCTGTTTATCCCTGCCTGTTATTGATTACGATTCTGGACTGTCTTTATGCAACTGTTTACTACTGTTGACCATTGCTAATAAACCTGCATTCCACATCTCAGTTGTCAGTGTCACATCCCTGTGTTACAAATATGTTTAATCTTAATTTTGATGTGTTTTTGTTTGTCAGTTATTTATAAAGTAAGCAAGGAGAACGAATAAATGGGGGTGCAATGAACTTTGTTTGAAACAAAACCCACTACCATGCTTTAATGTGTTTAGAAGTCAAAACAAACTCAACCTGTTTTGAATTGTCCAAACAATCTAAATTATATCTTTGTTTTGACCAGATTAAGTTTAAAATTACGAAGTTTCAGTTCATTCTTCTATTTCGTTTGTAGTATACCAAGGACTTTATCATGGTATGTTGCCCAAATTGCCACTGGGGTGCTGTAAAATGCCAACTGATAATCTATTTAGGATTATTAAATGAACATCATTTTACAGCTGAATAATCCTCAATATTTTGCTACTTTCCAGCGGTGACTGTGTAATTTTGATGTGCATCTTTTGAACTAATTTTAATTGCTTGTTAATGAATCCATTTTAAAATATGTAGTCAAATACATTTACAAACCGTACTGTTTAGTACATGTGTGCAAACTGAATACATTTGTATTTATGGATGCACTTGAACCATCTTCTCTCACTAAATCAAATCCCCTTTGTGTTCAAAAAATTACTTGGGAATAAATCTATTTTTTATTCCGCTAAACAGTACTTTAGCTCCAAAATTGATTCAAGTAAATCTGATTTAAAACAGGACAGTATGCAAGCATTCCAGAGCCCATTTGTAAGAGCCCTCATAGATGAAGAGCCTTGAAGTCTTGAAGATTTTATTGGAACCCGTATTCATTCATTTTCTTTTCAACTTAGTCCCTTTATTAATCCGAGGTCGCCACAGCGGAATGAACTGCCAACTTATCCAGCACATGTTGATGGTGCTTCTTGTAGTCTATCTGCTTTGTTCATCAATAAATAATATGATTCAATTGAATCAGAGGTGAGATTTAACACAGTGTGTATTTGCATGTGGTTTGCTCATTGTATTTTTCTAAGGCTGAATATGCAAAGCAAAGCTTGATTTGCAACTAGCCTCTGATATTAGTTAGATATATAAGGCAAAAATCTCTCTTTAAGGTGCCACGGGGGCGTAGTGAGTAGCATGTTCGCCTCACATCAAGAAGGTCGCTGGTTCGAGCCTCAGCTGGGTCAGTTGGCATTTCTGTGTGGAGTTTGCATGTTCACCCCGTGGTTGCGTGGGTTTCCTCCGGGTGCTCCAGTTTCCCCCACAAGTATAGGTGAATTGGGTGGGCTAAATTGTCCGTAATGTATGAGTGTGAATGAGTGTGGATGGGTGTGAACGCAGTTTAATTAAAAACGATAAGTAATAATTAAAATCAATTAGTTAACGCAGCTTAATTAAAAAGAAAGGCTCTTAAAGATTTACATGTTGTGAGTGGCAGGGGTGCCGCTAAGGGGGGGAAAGTTAGGAAGATTCTAAGGGCCCGTGCACTTTAGGGGCCCCCAGAGATCTGCTTTATAATTAATTTCAGTACTATAATGTAATATAAATTATGAATGTATCTCTAAATTACAAGTAAAACAATTTATTTAAAAATACGGCTTATATCTGCCTCTCGTGTCTGTCACTGCCAAATTGCACCCCCCTCCTTTCACTCTATGGTTCAGTCCGTCAGTAGAGGGAAGAGAGTTGATGCTTTAAGTGCGATAGTCAGGTAAACTGTCAGAGCAGCGATGTCCTCGAGTCGAGGTTAACAAAGATTAAATCCCGTCATCAAAAACGAAAAGAGAGGCTACAAAAAGCAGAGAGAGAAAAAGGGACGGCAGTTGCTATCACAGTTTCTTGAAAAGAAAGGTAACGTTATGTCTATTCACAGAGCTTTCTTTTTGCGGTAATGATAGCGCCGCTAGTTTAATTTACTTTGCTAATGATGAGCTCTATATATATATATACGCCCTCACCCGCTCTTCCCTACGAAGTTCCCTAAACTCATCTCCCAGTTGAAGAAGCAAGTACAGATCCTGCCTTTAAAAATAGCATGTGCATTGCAGTCTGCGTTTAAGTATTAATTTCACTATGATATTAACTTAATTGTTGACATGGCCACTATTAAATGACTGCTATTTTTCCACAATGTTGATTATGTAGAATGATTAGTTATAACAGCAAAGCAAACATAAAACTGAAAGACAAAACTTTAAATTTATCAAGTTAGGTTTCCTTGAAAGATAATGATCTATTTAATTTTGTTTGCCCAGTGGACCATTTCTAGTAATATATTAGTCAAACTCATACCATATCAGCAGAGTAGTGTAAAACAATAGCTCAATGTCCATGCAGACAGGTTTTGAATTAATTGTGTATCTTTTAAATATGTCATAGCCAGGATGCTCCTCAAGCCAGTCTTTTGAGCCTAGATTGTTAAAGTAGAGCCCATAGTGAATGGCGTAATTTAAATGTAATAAATCTGCAGAATTCTGTCTGTATTACTGTACTGCATGTACTCAGTTACACAAGCACGTGTGTAAACACACACACACACATACAGATATACACACATACAGATATTAGCCCCCCTTTTAATTTAATTTTTTTTCTTTTTTAAATATTTCCCAAATTATGTTTAACAGAGCAAATTTTCACAGTATGTCTGATATATTTGTTCTTCTGGAGAAAGTCTTATTTGTTGTATTTTGGCTAGAATAAAAGCAGTTTTAAATTTTTTAAAAAACATTTTACGGTCAAAATTATAAGCCCCTTTAAGTTATTTTTTTTCTCGATAGTCTACAGAACAAACCATCGTTATACAATAACTTGCCTAATTACCCTAACCTGCCTAGTTAACCTAATTAACCTAGTGAAGCCTTTAAATGTCACTGTAAGCTGAATACTAGTGTCTTGAAAAATATCTAGTAAAATATTATTTACTGTCATCATGGCAAAGATAAAATAAATCAGTGATTAGAGATGAGTTATTAAAACTATTATGTTTAGAAATGTGTTTAAAAAAAATCTTCACTCCGTTGAACAGAAATTGGAGCAAAAATAAACGAGGCTAATAATTCTGACTTCAACTGTGTGTATATATGCACATAAAAATGTTAAATTTTCAGTGAATATTTGATCACTGTTCCTTTTTTTGTACTACATTTACATTTGAACAATAAATGATCTGCTAGCTACAGTCATGTAGTTTCTCTTAATAAATACTGATAAGTAGTGAACAAAATCAATAATAAAATGCATAGGTCAGTATAACTACATCGCGGACAAAGAGTTTGGATAGCTAGCTTGGTAGTAGGGGGCCCATCCTCATATTTTTTCATGGGGCCCAAAATTGCTAGCGGCGCCCCTGGTGAGTGGATTTGGCAGCTCTGAAAGCGAAACAAAAATCCATTGCACAGACCTAGTCATAACTTAAAGAGTAACGGGGCCCTCTAGTGGTCCATGGGCTCGTCGCAACTTGTGTGCTTACAGGCGTGTATAGCAAGGATCGGGACTGTTTATGACACTGACAGGTTGCACGTGGGAAGATACTGTACGTTGTAGACTATTTCGTTGCTCTATTTGTTCATGACTGACCTTTCCAATTGCACATCAAACACCGTCAGAGAATACCTGTTGACTTTGTTTACCTTTGCTCTTTAGTGCTTCGTTATTAATTAATGACTGAGTGCCGCAGTCGTTCGCTCACAATGCCAAAGGCAATGCAGAGTGAACGTCACATGCTGGAAAGTACAACAGGGAACCCGCTTGTGAATTTGTTTGGGAAACACGTAAGTGGACCACGTCATTTAAATGGGTCGGATCATATAAAAACATCTCAGGAGGAGAGACAAATTGTTTTTTGTTTAACTGATGATACTGCTAGTGCACTGAAGAGGTTTAAACTGAGCTCATAATGATGCCTGTGTGTCTGGTGAGTTACATGACTGTTTTGTTTTAGTATTGCTGGACATGAATAATGAGAAATTATGAGCACAATTATAAAACAATTTGTTATAAAACATTTTTTTTTATTGGAGGGGGGTTGTATAAAAAAATGTGTATATTGCATATCACTGCGTATAAGTACATATCACTGCGATTTTATATATATATATATATATATATATATATATATATATATATATATATGTGTGTGTGTGTGTGTGTGTGTGTGTGTGTGTGTGTGTGTGTGGGTGTGTGTGTGTGTGTGTGTGTGTGTGTGTGTGTGTGTGTGTGTGTG
>CAIGQQ010039592.1:3877124-3897314 GCA_903798035.1 Danio albolineatus | reverse complement strand
AAAATTAAATAGATCATTATCTTTCAAGGAAACCTAACTTGATAAATTTAAAGTTTTGTCTTTCAGTTTTATGTTTGCTTTGCTGTTATAACTAATATCATTCTACATAATCAACATTGTGGAAAAATAGCAGTCATTTAATAGTGGCCACGTCAACAATTAAGTTAATATCATAGTGAAATTAATACTTAAACGCAGACTGCAATGCACATGCTATTTTTAAAGGCAGGATCTGTACTTGCTTCTTCAACTGGGAGATGAGTTTAGGGAACTTCGTAGGGAAGAGCGGGTGAGGGCGTATATATATATATAGAGCTCATCATTAGCAAAGTAAATTAAACTAGCGGCGCTATCATTACCGCAAAAAGAAAGCTCTGTGAATAGACATAACGTTACCTTTCTTTTCAAGAAACTGTGATAGCAACTGCCGTCCCTTTTTCTCTCTCTGCTTTTTGTAGCCTCTCTTTTAGTTTTTGATGACGGGATTTAATCTTTGTTAACCTCGACTCGAGGACATCGCTGCTCTGACAGTTTACCTGACTATCGCACTTAAAGCATCAACTCTCTTCCCGCTACTGACGGACTGAACCATAGAGTGAAAGGAGGGGGGTGCAATTTGGCAGTGACAGACACGAGAGGCAGATATAAGCCGTATTTTTAAATAAATTGTTTTACTTGTAATTTAGAGATACATTAATAATTTATATTACATTATAGTACTGAAATTAATTATAAAGCAGATCTCTGGGGGTCCCTAAAGTGCACGGGCCCTTAGAATCGTCCTAACTTTCCCCCTCTTAGCGGCGCCTCTGGTATGTGTTGTAGTCCTGACCTAGATGGTTAGGATCGTCTCTTCATCTCTTTGTATGAGTTGTCCTCGAAGTCCTCTATGATTGGCATCATCTTTTCATATGTGTTGTCTTTGAGGTCTTCAAAGGTTGGCATCGTCTCTTCCCATGTTTGGAATCCCATCAATGGCGCTGCACAATCTCTAGTGGCCTCGGCCTCAGTATCCCCGGGTGGAAATAGAGAACAAAGAAAACAATTAGCGGAGCTGCAGTTCATAACAAAAGATATTAAATGT
The DNA here is from genome assembly GCA_903798035.1 of Danio albolineatus. Classification (NCBI taxonomy): domain Eukaryota; kingdom Metazoa; phylum Chordata; class Actinopteri; order Cypriniformes; family Danionidae; genus Danio; species Danio albolineatus. The sequence continues at coordinate 3,896,230 of CAIGQQ010039592.1, read as the reverse complement.
TAATGGAAAATAAATAAATAAAATGTAGTGCAAGTAGAGTAAAAGTTTCAATGGTAAATATTACTCAAAGTATATATTGAGTAAAAAGTAGACCTTTTAAAAGTACTCAAGTGTAGTGAGTAGTGAGTATTACGCTGTGAAAAGTTGATGCGTTTACAGAATGGTACGTTTCCACATCCCTGCACAAACATCATGTGGTGTATTCTTTCTATTTTCATTCGTTCCTTCCAACCTTCCTTCAATTATTTGTTTGTTCTCTCCTTCCTTCATTCATTTGTTTGTTCCCTCCTTCCTTCGTTCACTCATTCGTTCGTTCATATTTTTGTTCCTTCCTACATTAGGTCCTTTTGTTCATTCATTCATTTGTTCGTTCCTTCCTTCCCTCCTTCCTTAGTTTGTTCAGTCCTTCATTGAATTTTTCCTTCATTCGTTTGGTCCTTCCTTCTTTCCTCCGTTCATTTGTTCGCTCATTCTTTTTTTCGTATTTTTGTTCCTTCCTTCATTGGGTCCTTTGTTTATTTGTTCATTCCTTCCTTCCTACTTTCCTTCCTTAGTTTGTTTAGTCCTTCCTTGAATCCTTCCTTCATTTATTTGGTTCTTCGATCTTTCCTTCCTTTTATTTGGCCCTTCCTTCCATTCTTCATTCGTTCCATTTAGTGATTGTTTAAGGTTGTTTGGTGATTTCAGTCATCATACAGTCGACATCCATTATTTTCAGTGTCATGCAGTCTATAAAAAGTCTCTGGATCATTGCGTGTAAAGATTTTGGACATCTTCTTGGACATTTTTAATGTTTGCGAAAGGTTTGCTCTATTTATAAAGTGCCCATGTCTTGAGGTTGTTCAGTATGATGTGATTTACTTTCTATGTGTGATTTAATTGGACATGAATTAAAGGACTGATTTTTCTACTTTAGACAATGACCATAGACAAGAAAGAAATAAAGTAGTGACTGCAGGTTGAAGGAAAGTAGTGGAGTACTGCACTAAACATGTACTCAAGGGAAAGTAAAAGTACACATTTTTAAAACTACTCAGTAAATTACAATTCCTGAAAAAAACTACTCAATTACAGTAGTTTGAGTATTTGTAATTAGTTACTTTACACCACTGCATAGCAATGTTTCTCTGATGAAAGAAGGCTGTTTTTGTGACATGGGATATATGATTTTCAAAAGTTAAATAGCTGTCTAATATAACACCCAGATCTTTTACGGTAGAGCTACTGCTAGCTTCGTATCCCTCTAATTACAGGTTGAGTTGTGAGGTCTGCTGTGTAGGCTACAGGATTTTGGCCCAATAAGTAATGTTTCTGTTTTGTCTGAATTTAAGAGAAGAAAATTGTTGGTCATCCAGTCTTTAACATCTAAACAATCAACAGTAAAGTTTCTTCTGCAAATCATGGTAACAAACAAACAAACTAACTAACAAACAAACAAACAAACAAACAAACAAACAAACAAACAAACAAATAAATAAATAAAACGAGATTGGTTATTTTTTGTTTTAAAAAAGCTAAATTAAACAAAACATGAATGTACATTATTCGAAAAATTAAAGCTGTATAAATTTTTTTATTGTCTTAGTTCTTTAAACTGTAAAGTACATACTTGAAAAAAAAACCAAATATGTAATAAATATGAAAAGAAAAGCGTGTTCGTTCTTTTCGAAAAAACAACTAAGTAAACTATAAAATAAAGAAAATGGCGTGTAGTGTAATTCTACATTTGCGCGTTAAGTGAAAATGTATTGAACATTTGAATGTGTAGTTTTGGGGTGATTCCAAAATTCACGTTGACAATTAGAAAAAAGTTGCTGAATGTCTTAAAACCCCCAATGATTTTGCCTGAAGTGGCTTGACCTAATATCCAAAAAATCCCTTGGAAAATCATACCTAAACGTTTATTTCGGTAGTTTCCTATTTTGATTATTAGGATAATAATTTATATATAAATAAATATCACAAACTCTTATCTTCCATTTCCTGTTACGTCACATCCGGACTCTTGCTCTTTCCTTTCCGCGTCGGCCATTTGTGTAAATCGGTAAGAACACCACGAGCTCTAGAGTTTTGTTACATTTTATCAGGTTTAAGCACATGTTTGCCACATCTATGTGATTGCATTCAGGCTCGGAACCATTATAGACATACCTGTGTCGCATGTTTTCTCGATAAACGGTTTTGCGTGACCGTATTTCTGTGTAAATGTGGCCGCAGGGCTGAGACGATACGCATGTGTAGAGACGCGCTCGTTGAGGCCGCTCTCAGAAAACATTTGAATATAATGAAATAAATGTTTGCTTAATTTGTTAATAAACATATGTGTGTACATAGAGTTCAATCTAATGAAATGTGTACGTTTTCTCTGTTTAACGCAGACCGAGTTGGTTGACAGCCATCAAGTAAAGCAAAGATGCAGAACGACGCTGGTGAATTCGTGGACCTGTACGTCCCAAGAAAATGGTGAGTATATCGCAAACGTGTGTTTATAAATGTTTCCATTAGTAATGTTGTGAGTTGCACACACCGTACTAACGCTCTGCCTTGCTCTGTGCTTCCATAAACAGTTAAGTCACACAAATCCATATTTACCCCAAAAAATAACATTCTGTATTGGGGTAAAGTATATTTGCAAAATTAGGCTTTCTACATTTATAATATAATTACAGAAAAGTATTCTTAACAAATTCTAAATAGTGAAATCATATTAGCAGCCAAAATAACTATCAAAGTAACATTGCTACATATTTATCAGAGAAAATGTAATTTTAAAGTCACACTTGCATGTGATCTCACTAGGCATGGGCCGGTATAAGATTCTGACAGTATGATAACCTTGGATAAAAATTTCACGGTTTGACGATATTGTAATTACTGCTCTAAAATATATGAGCAAATTCAGAGTTATGGATGTGATATTTGCAGTAAAAACTCATAACATAAACGCACAGATAAGGTATATGTTAACATTATATTGAAACATCAGTTTACATTTTCCAAAACAAATATACACAGAATTATGGGATCAGAAAAATATCAATCTGTAAACAATTTTTATACTTTAAATGAGGAAAATAAACATGCGTTATGGATGTGACGAAAAAAGTGTGCGAGTTTACAGTATACAACATACTTTGTAGAAATTCTGTGGATTAAACTGCACAATTTAAAAGAATTAATGATAATCACAAGGATAAGTGTCGGCTCTCTAAAAAACAAAAATGGTTGGGTTTTTTTTTATTTACGTTTTTGCGTTTATGAAGAAAAGGCTTCGTTATGGATGTGAAATTTCCACTTGTGAGATTTTAATAAATCAAATATAATTGTTTGAAAACATTGACAGAGACATTTTTGAATATTTGTACAACAATGTAAAATACAAGGATACACACAAAAAAAAGGGTTTCGCTATTTATGATGACAACTTAATTTTTTTCATGGCAAGGTTGACATTTGCATGGAATTGCTCATATTCTTTTTAACTGTCTGGGTAAAAACACATTATATTTTATTTTGAGAAACATTTAATATATTTTGGAGCTGTAAACATGTCAGGCTAAATAATAAAAATAAATCATTACCTTCTGCTGTCTTCATTTATTTAAAAAACACATATTTCTTTACAATTCAAAACGGCATCTTTGGATATCTTTTCTGCTGGAGATACTGTTGTCCTAAAAAAATGTAAATAAAAAAAATCTTACACATACCTTAGGAACCGTATTACAGAAAATTTTGGCGGTTTTAAAATCTTTAGTTTTCCCAAACTGCAGTATACCTTGAAAACGGTTATCGTCCCATGCCTAGATCTCACACAGGGTTCACACGGTCATGAAAAACCTGAGAAAGTTTTGACTTGGCATTTTCCAGGCCTGGAAAAGTCATGGAAATTAGTTGAACAAATAGCTGTATACTTTAAAATTTACTTTTAATATAGGTTAATTGTCTTCTTCTTTTCTGTCCATGGCCAAACACATGCTCTCACATTATTAGTGCTGTGTGAACATTATCTAAATCAATTTTACGTAGATGCAAAGATTCATTTAAACTAAATGTTGCATGTTTTATGATATGCTGTAATAACTTTGTACATGCATTGTTTTTCTTATTTACCACATATACATAGACGTTACATAAAAACATTAGTTCATGAATTTACTTAAAAAGACTTGGAAAAGTAATTGAATTTTAATAGTAAAACTGTGTATGAACCCTGTTTCAATACAAAAACAATATAGGGATCTTGACAAGTTTTTACTGTTTAAAATTGAATGTCTGAGTAAATATAAAGCCAACTTTAACTCAATGTTACATTCCGTCACCCTCAACTTGTTCAAAAGCTTTTTGAGTTAATTTCTTCTTTTGAAAAAAGACATTTAGAAGAATGATGGGTCAAAACAGCCATCGCTATCTATAGTACTTTTTATTTTTACTGTGAATGGCAGTGGGTGCTGGTTTCTCACATTTTTCACAATATGTTGTGGCAGAAGACGTTTATAAAGTTTAAAACCACTCTATTGTGTGTAAATGGTTAGGAATAAATTTTTTGGGGGGGTGAATCGTGCCCTTTTGATATTGGTTGGTTTGTATTTGCACATTCAGACTTTAATCTTAACTGCTTGTTAAGTCATGCCGTATTGAACACCGCGCGCGTGTGTGTGTGTGTGTATGTATGTATATAAATATATATAATTTTGGAAAATATTATATTGCTTCGTAAACATTTAATTTTACCACTTGTTGAGTCTCCCCATACTGCTTGGACCCAGAAGGCACTTGTAGATAGGAAAATCATATTAGCAGCCAATGACCGTCAGTATAACATGTCACATTCATTAAAATAGTGCGCATGTTGTTTTAAAGTCATGCTTGCATGCGATTTCAGACCAAATATTTAATAGGGACCTTCCATAGAGAGAAGTGTTTATTTATTCATTTTTTTAAATGTCGAGTTAGTAACCTTACCTCAGTCCCTTTAATTACGAGTACACGCATCCTTATTGATTTAGTAAATATTGTTATTGGGGATTTTTTTTCAGCTCTGCTAGCAACAGAATCATTGGTGCCAAGGACCATGCCTCCATCCAGATCAACATTGCTGAGGTTTGACACTAGTTTGATAACAATATTATATTGTGTGTTTGTGTATATGCTAATTATGAATATATTGTTATAAAGTGTGTGTGTTTTGTGTGTATTATATAGTAAACTGTAAGCAAAAGATTTGTGATGCGGGAAACATTGATTTAAGGAATTAAAATAAAAACATTTCACATTAGCCTTTCGCCATATAGTTTTTGTTGTACTATAATTACGAAACTAACATTTCAACTACAGTTAGTATTAAGATGGGAAATTTAACATATTTTTTTTCGAGCAAAAAGCTTTTCCTCAGTCTCTTGTGCAAATTTTTACGTAATGTCAAAAGCTTGGTGTCTGTGGATCCTTAAGTCTTAAATTGCATAATATGAATGATGTCATATGTGTATACTTAGTATGTATAATTAACAGCATCGTTTTTTCCGCAAATTTTGTACTTAATAAGGTCTTAAATATAGGTCTTAACCTGCAGATGCTCTCTATGTTTGATTTATACATATAAATGTCTTATGCTGGATGACAACATTATGACAATTATTTCTTTTTTTCACATTGTTTCTTTCAGGTGGACAGGGTTACAGGCAGGTTCAACGGACAGTTCAAGACCTATGCCATCTGTGGCGCCATCCGTAGAATGGTATGTTCAGTCGCTCCTAAAGCCCATTCTGCTGCACCAGTACAATGTGCAGGGAATTACAAAGGTGGTGTGAAAGTGTGGATGTGTAGATCAATGGGAAAGCAAATATTGTCATACCTGGTGTCAATTTAAGACTTTTGCCTGATGATCTTCAGGGTGAAGCTGATGATTCCCTCCTGAGGCTTGCAAAGACCGACAGCATTGTGGCCAAGTAGGTTGTAAGTATATACTGCTACTTTCTTTCAGCCAGCATCACTGAGCACTTTACAGACTGACATTGCAAATTAGTGCAAGCCTTTGTATTGATAATTTATATTTTCATTTCAATATTTCATTTTCCTGAGATTGTTTACAATTGCTGATTACATGTGTGTTTGTTACAGCTGGTTGCTGATGTGTGTGTGTTTTTTTTTTCCTTTACAGGAACACCTAAGGTGAAGGATGGGCTCTCAAAGTTTCTTTGATAAATAAAAAGTGAAATTAAACACTCGTGTTTGTGTGTTTAATATGTGTGATGTGATTGAATGGATGGGAATTATCAATGGCTCCTTTAGTTGTATCATGAGAATTAGTTGATTGACTGACCATTGATGATTATTTTTTAGGAATAAAAAACAAACATTTATTACAATATTTAGTAACCATTTACAATATGGGACACAGTTAATTTATTTACTAACATGAGGAAACAATGCTTGTACAGCATTTATCACAGTTCAACATCTGCTGATGCATTATTAAAATCCAACGCTGTGGTTAACGATTGTTTATGCACTTAAAATAGCTACCAATTAACTATTTTTATTAAAGTAAACAAAAATAAATAAATACATCAATGTTCTAATCATCATGTGTTCACGTACTGTAAGTTCTAAATACCATAACTGTGTCTGTCCCGTATCCTAAAATGTTATTGAATTTGTCTATATTTAATTTACACTAGTTTCCTGAGATTCAGATTATTTCTGTGTGGTGCAGTGTTAAAAGAAGCTTTTTATTAGCAACAGAAATAATAACTAAGTGGAAACGCTAAAAGAACACCCAAGAATCCCCAGCTTAAAATCAAAAATGTAATGCAAGCACACTTCTATGAGTTGAGTAATGTATTTATCGTGTGGTATTTTTATTTTCTTTAAATGAAGAATGTTTTTTTATTATTATTGTGTGCTAGTGTGTAATGTCTGTTTTCCAGCTTAAGTAAAAAAAAATAATAATAATAAAGTCAGTCCTCCGTCCGCTAGAGGTCAGGGTGAGTTTACTGCGCGCCTCTTTCGCTCTTTGAGAGCAGATGTTACTGCGCTGTTGACGGCTTGCAGTTCTTCCACTAGGGGGCCTGTGGCGGTCCAGAGCGGTAAGAATTTGAAGCTTTGGCTTAAACATTTCATGTTCCATATTGTGTTAAACAAGTCATAGTATTTCTAAAAGTAACAATTTAAATATGCGTGTTGTGTTCTGTACATAATTACACATTCGTTTACCTAAACATCATTAAACATCTATTTTGCATTAATTAGAATTGCATTAATCATATTTTATAAGCAGATTAAACATTCTGCTTGTATCGTTTAATAAGTATATATTTAACAAAATTATGTAATTCCATTTAAATATTTGTTTACATTTATTACAAATTTGTTGTGTTTTTGTATTTCCACAGATCCACGAAAAGTTTCGTATGTCCCCTTATGAAATAAAAGTTTAAGCTAAAAATAAACAATATTAAAAATAGGTCTTAGCAAAAAAATAAAGCTCTGTAGGTGTGTCAAGGTGTCAAACCTTTATGAGACCAGTTTTTGTGTGTTATTTACCACTTTTTTATTACGTTATTGTTGTGCACCGTTATTTCTCTTTTAATAATAATAATAATAAGAAGAAGAAGAATAAGGGCAACGTGAAAAGTTCAGGAGAGTTATTTAACGATATCCAGAGAAAGAAGCCCCGCCCATCCCAGACTTCACGTTTCGCGTTGTTTCCATTCCAGCCGCTCGCGTCATTTCTACGCTTCAATGGCTGTCCTTCTGCAGACGCCGAGGAGCTGTAATCCACGCGTGGAAGAATGACTAATCTCACGCTGCATGCACGGCTGTTTTGATTACATGTTTGATTGAATTAAAGGCTGCGTTTGCTGTAGAGTCGGAAATGATTTGATCTTTAATCGACCTCACACGATATAATCTCAAACCTGAGGAGACCTGCAGTGTGACAGCACTCAAGTGCATCTCTGTTTCTTTGTAAACATATTGCCATATGTGGATTTCTGCAAAATCCAAACTTACTTCGTTTTTCCTGTAGTTGTCGGAGCAACGTTTTTCTAGCTCAAAATAATACTTTCTAACTGTATTTTTGTTAGCGCGACTCGGTCAGCTCGTCCTTTGCAAACTGAACCTGAACTGAACTGAACCGAATCGTTTCTGATTCACTGAAACACAACAGCGGCTGCTTCACTTTTTGATTGAAATCCGAAACTAGTCTGAATTCGTCTTTTGGCCATTATTTCGGACTCAAATGCGCAGAGCGTCTGCAAGGGAGTGAAACTCCCACACGGAAGTGACTTACACACGTTAGGCCAGTCATTAGTGTGTCTCTGTGGTGTTTTTAGGTTACTTTATTATTTTCGCCTATTGAGTTTGTTATTAAAATGATCCCTGAAAAGGCACCTGGAGGGGACGTGTTACATGCGCCAGGAGACTTGAAGAAAGAAGCTCACATCCCCAGCTTTGAGAAGTACAAAGAGCTCTACATCAAATCAGTCGAGTGTCCTGAAGGTGAGTTTTGTGTTTATGACAGATGCTAACGGGTAAAGCTCCTTTTTTGGGAGGATATAACACAAGGCTGTATCTCAGAGCCCTTATGCCCTTGGTAGACAGCAAGTGTAATGTTGCATTATCAGCAAAGCTTAATTTAGCCTTTCGTTTATATTTAATGTAAGAAAATAAAAATTGCTTGTTTATTTAAAGTGATAATGCGATGTTTGTTTATATTTGTATCATTATCGTTTTTTAAAAATTACTTTCAAGATAAAAAAAAATCCTTATCCTTAAAGGCAAAACATGAAAGAAAATATATAGTATATATGCTGTTTTCATAACTTTGTGTAATACTATTATAACTGAACATGCACTTGATGAAAGTAAACACGCGTCATTAAAAAAACATTACTGTTTTCATTACTTTCTAAATATTCTTGATTGTTTTTTTTAACAAATTATTATTTTTAACCTTTAATGATGATAAGTAAATGTGTCGATGCGTGTTTTATTTTCTCTCTGCTCTACAAATCCGATGTGCATTAATATAATTGATATTTTAATGTCATTGTGTTCAGAGTTTTGGGGAGATGTTGCCAAAGACTTCTTCTGGAAGACGAAATACACCGGCAAGTTTCTGGACTACAACTTTGACGTGACCAAGGGTGAGATTTACATCAAGTGCATGGAAGGCGCCACAACCAACATCTGCTATAATGTGTTGGACCGCAACGTCCATGAGAGAAAACTGGGTGACCGAGTCGCTTTCTACTGGTTAGTATTTGTGAAACGTGTGGTTTACATGTTTTGTTTTACCCGGAAGATATGCATGCACTATTTTAAGAATGGTCTTTTCATTGTTTTGATTGTGCTTGCATCTATTTTTAGTCAGTGTTGTCATCCAAAACAACATACAGTACACTTAAATGGAAAGTTCAACCAAAAATTCAAATTCTGTCATCGTTCCAAACTTGTCTGAGTTTCTTTCTTCTGTTGAACACAAAAGAATATATTTTGAAAAATGTTTGCAGCGGGTTAACCATTGACTTTAATAGCAACCTACTTGTTGTTCCTACTAGTACTATGGATGTTAATGGTTACAGGTTTCTAATATTGCTGGAGAAAAAAAGTCACAAGGTTTGGAAGTGTGACTTCTTGAGTGTGATTTAAATAGTGAGTAAATTTTTATTTTGAGGTGAAAATTAAATCATCATTTATGCACCAATGGTGGTGTTCGGATGCTCTTTATTCTTGTTTCTTTTTCAAATGACAAAAGCAAAATTATAATTTGCATATATCCTTGTTCAGTAAACACAGACAAGCTTTTAGCTTTTGAAAGGATGCAAAAGGCTCCCGATTTCTTGAGGATTTGCAGAAAAAAATACAAATAAATACATTCTAACCATAGTCTTTTTGCATAAACCTGTTCATGAAACTCTAATAGCAACGATTCATTCTGGCTCGCCACATTAAAACAAGTTATCTGAGAACGAGAAGTCAAGATTATTAGTAACATGACACTGTACAATCCGCTTTCATAGTTCTCTGAGTAAATGAATATATTGTGTCTATCTTAGAAGCAAGATATTGCGTTAACCCTTTATTGCACTAGATTTAAGAACTATATATGGTAACTTCTTTGACATTAATTCCAATGAATTTCCTGAGACATTTAAATAACTGAAGAAACTCCACAGATAATTTGAGATTTCTAGTTGTGTTATTAATCATGATTTATAACATTATCATATACCCAGGATTTCCACAGGTCATATATATCATGACATTTTAAAAGGTCTCATCCAGACATTGAATTTCATGGATTTTATTGAAAAACATTCTCCAAGTCATCGAATATCAGGGTCAGAGACCTTTGTTTGTTGCTTTACATTCTAGATTCCATTTATCAAGATGTTAATTTTCCATACCGTATCATGTTTTTCATCCCATATCACACATTTTTCCTATTGTTATGGTTATTTTCAGCACCATTTTATTCAGCCGGCAGTCACTTATGTCAAATGCAGTGACCAAGCTGTATCTACTGGACTTAAGGCAAACATACTTGGAAAATGTCAATTTCAAAATGACTCTGTATTAGACTTGATGCTCTTTTTTTCTAAATGGTAAATGATCCAATTTTGCTCCTATAATGGCTATTAAATTAATGAAAAATGATATTCAAGCTTAGACAATTTTAATAATATGCAAAACACTGCAGAACTTGGTTTTTCCATTCTAAAAGTCAATGAAATTCAGGGTTTTAGTCAATGAAAGTCAGGGAGTTTGATATTTGGCTTAGAATGGGAACCATTTATATCTCTATTAGAATATAGGACAGATGTAACATGGAAGCATTCTGTAATGCATTTGCATATATTTAAAAAAAGCTTAATGGAGGTACTGTACACTACATGAATGTGAGCAGGAAATTGTTTTAACTTCTCCTTTTGTGGTCTGAATTAAAAAAAAAAATGGGTGTACACCGTTAGAACAACAGAAGGAGAAAAAAATGGCTCAGATTTGATTTTTAAATGAGCTATTACCTTTTAAATCAGGTTGGTTGCTCATCTCAGCTCAGCCCAGTTTTCAAGCTTCAGTCGGCCCACTTCTTAAACCACTAGGTTAAACCATCTTTGCGTTCAGGTTAGGACCTGGATATTTGGCCACAAACAAACATAGACTTGCTGACAGGCAGGGGTGAGTTACAGCAAAACAACTGGGATAAATTTAGTCTCTGAAGCTATTTTAGTCTATCACAGTAGCTTGAACCACTCAGAATCTTTAGTGTTGCCTTTTTCACAGGGCTCATTTGTTCAAGTGCATTGCAGCAGATCACTTTTTCTCTACTGGATGCTGTCACAAAACCGATTTTTTTTGGCAATCAATGTTCATTAGCAGTCAGATCTATGGATGTTAGCATTTTACACGCAACAACACATTTCATGGGGCTGTTGCTAAATCTTGGTTTTTGCAATGCCAGTTTTTTCAATTGTTTCTGTTACGACATAAGTTCATATCATTACTGCATTCATTGTGAAAAACGTGAATGTTTTCAGCAGTATTGGTGTTTTGCTTGCCTTTTACCCTGTGTCAGAATGCATCTCTATTTTTAGATCATATGCTGAGTCTGGCATACAAAGTCAAGGGAAAAATACAAAGTTACACGTTAACCTGTAGAGAACTTTTAAGGCAATCTTTTACACCAAAACTGTGTTATATGAGGTTTAGAATGAGTGAAGCTTGTTAAAAAAAACAAAAAAACAAGTTCATGCTGGGGAATCTGAAAGCATGTTTTATCAACTTGCTCTGTGTCTTAAGTTTACACTTAAGCATAACATTAGTATTCAACGGTCATTATACATGATCATGACTGTAAATAACACAGACATAGAAACAGTTGTTATTACTCAGACCCGTTGATTTAGATTAGATGATTAGATTCAAGGGCGCCACGGTGGCCTAGTGGGTAGCACGTTCGCCTCACAGCAAGAAGGGCGCTGGTTTGAGCCTCGGCTGGGTCAGTTGGCATTTCTGTGTGGAGTTTGCATGTTCTCCCCGTGGTTGCGTGGGTTTCCTCCGGGTGCTCCTGTTTCCCCCACAAGTCCAAAGACATGCGGTACAGGTGAATTGGGTAGGCTAAATTGTCCGTAGTGTATGAGTGTGAATGAGTGTGTGTGGATGTTTCCCAGAGATGGGTTGCGGCTGGAAGGGCATCCGCTGCGTAAAAATATGCTGGATAAGTTGGCGGATCATTCCGCTGTGGCGACCCCGGATTAGTAAAGGGACTAAGCCGAAAAGAAAATGAATGAATGATTAGATTCAACTTTATTGTCATTACACATGTACAAGTACAAGGCGATGAAATGCAGTTTAGGTCTGACAAGTTATCCCACTTCTGACAATAACTTGTTAGACCTAAACTGCATTTCGTTGCCTTGTACATGTGTAATGACAATAAAGTTGAATCTAATCTAAACTAATGCAAATGATTAAGTGGGTCTGAGTTATAACAATTGTTTCTATGTCTGTGGGTTTGTGTATTCGTTTGTGTATATTTGTGTATATTTTGTGTTCTCAAAGGTGCTGTATGTAAGTTTCTGACTCTTCTAAAACATAAATACCATAATATGTTTGCAGATATTTAAGAAACATGCCAGGTAAACATTCTTGTTTATCTGAAAAACAATGCTGAAGTCAGATATTCTGCTTTGAAAATGTTTTTTTATGTGCTGGAACACTCTCTTTTCTTCAGTTCTAACCTGCCCAGTGCCAGTTTAGCCATTTATATTCCAGCACTGAAGCTCTGAAAGCATGCTTCCGTGACCGAAATGCGACCTCCAGTGGACAGTATCATATGAACTCCGAAATTAGATTAAATTTAGTTCCACAGGAGGTTATTAAATAGCAAATAATATAAATATTACGAATGTAAACATTGAGTAGGTTACACTGTAACCGTATGTCCTAATAACACGCTTCATGACAAGATATGCAGTTATAAGCTGTTTGCACCAGACGAAACATGACAGAAATTTAAATACAGCCATTCAGGAGCACAGAATATGCACTCACTCACGAAATGGTAAGAGTTATAATCTGTTTAATACATATTAACCCTCTATAACATTATTAAATGTAGATGCTGAATCATGTGTTTAGTTCTAAATTTCAGTTTCAAGGTCTAAGGTGAACTATCTGCTGCTGCTTTCAGTATATGGCAGTAAATGTCATGTTAAATGACAATGTTAGCATTTAACTCTGAATAAAGCACATGAGGTGTACCTGAGGTGATCATTGTTCGTTTTCTGTTGTTCAGCTGTGAGAAATAGAAGCCGTTTCTGATATATCAGTTCAAGGTGTCGTTTAGGACAATTTTTTTTTTTTAAATTAGAAAATTTCTTATATCGGGTGCCATTGCTTTGATTTAGAACACTGTTTAAATCACTGGCTCCTATCCTCAATCTGGCAACCTGCACTTCTGTTTGTTTTGATCCAGGAGTGCAATACATAGTTCAACCACTGTATGTCAAACTTACATACTGCACCTTTAAAAGTACAGGAAACACTTGTACACAGTGAAGTATTATTTCTCTTTTTAGGAAATAGTTTTTGTTTTCAAATAATTTTGTAGCTGTAAGCTGAATTTTCAGTGCCATACATAAAACATGCTTTCAGAAAGTAAAAAATTTGGTTTGTCAAGAAGCAGCATTTATTGTACATATAAAAACATTCATCATAGCTCGACTTTCACAGAAACTCCTATTAAAATCACTTTTGACTGACTGCAATTTGTTGTTAATGACGAGACATTGAGAGAATGCAAATTTCAATCAGGCAATGTATAATTATTAGAACTGTGCAATATTGAAGAAAAATGTAATATGCTGTTTGTGATATTCTATACAATATTTAAAAAAAAACATGGTATAAATATCTCAATCAAAATATCTTCTCAAAATATCTCAACCAATTTGCTCCACTGCTATAGCAATATCAACCTGAAAGCATCAACAACAGTCAGGAAAAAGTTACTTTGCTTTCTTATTGCTTTCTTAACATGGCTTGATTCCTTGCTCATATTTCAGCATCCATACTGAAATCATTGCTGGTTTTTGGGCAAAGAAACCAAGCATGTCCACTCTGTTTGGTTTCAGATGCATGCTGATATGCGTCCACATTGATTGATGTGCTAAAAAGTTTTTGCAAATCACAATATGCGAATGTGAGATGTTTGGATAATTGTGAGATATTGTGCAGCCCTTTTAATTATTCAGCAGTTTTCAGTAGGGTTTAATCAAAATTATTAACCACTGCATTCATAAGCTGTCATTAGTATTACTATTATCAGCATCCAGTGTTTCATCAATGGACTTAAGCTTGATTTTATGTAGTTAATAGTCATGACCTCACTTGCATATTTCCCTATTAAAGAAGACTTAAAACCCTTAGGAACCTCGAAAATAGCATTATAGATGCACTTTAATGTATTTTCTGTCACTTTTGATGAATTTAAAGCACCCTTGTTAAAAATCAACCTAACCCCAAACATCTGGACAGCACAAGCATAATATTTCTGGTCATTGATTGTGTACAGGGAAGGAAATGAACCTGGAGATGAGAAGACGGTTACCTATAGAGAACTGCTTCAGCAAGTCTGCAAGTTTGCCAATGTCCTCAAGTCACAAGGTAAAATTGTGTTGTTAAACTGGTTAAGCATGGTATAACAGTGACCAAACATTGGGTTAAAGATTTGACACAAATGTTGTGCATTAAGGCAATGTCCTCTTGTCGCCCCCTTTGCTCTCTTTCTGTCTCTGACTGTTCAGGCGTGAAGAAAGGTGACCGTGTTTCTATTTACATGCCCATGGTGGTGGAGCTGGTGGTGGCCATGTTGGCCTGCGCTCGGATTGGAGCAGTCCACTCTATTGTGGTCAGTTATTTGTCATTATCTCAGTATTCCCTACATGGAATGCTGTATTGAGCAGTCTGGTATTTTATAAAGCATGTAAAACGACGTATCTGTACATGTTTTGCAGGGTGTGATCTTTATCGTGCTAGATCAGTTGATTCCATTCCAAATTTGTAGTTGTATCAGATATTAAATACAAAACAAAAACATGACAAAAAACGTTTGTGCATCATTTTATTGATTACAATTTTTTTTCTGTTCACAATCCAGTTTGCCGGCTTCTCCTCCGAGTCACTATGCGAAAGGATCATGGACTCTCAATGCTGTCTTCTTATAACAGCTGGTAAGGAAGGCACGCCAAAAAAAGTCAGACATAATTTACTCAAAGTATGATCTCAGCAGGGCTAATCCCAAAGTTAATCAGCTGAGTTTCAGCTCTTGCACTGCATTTTGCTTTGTTCACAAGTCTGTGGATTTGAAGCGGTGTTAATCGTATTACTATCAAAAGCTATTTAGCTTTCGGCAGCAACCGGAAAACTCTATGCCAAGAGTTTGGCACTGTTAGAAAAGAGAATGTGTTTTGGGGTAAATATGGATGGATGAGTCCAATAATCCACCATCAAACTGTTTTTTTTTTGTTTTTTTTTTAAGGCTGGGAGTTCAGTGTTATGTTCTGGATTAAATTTATGTATAATATTGTCTAGGGCACCACGGTGGCGTAGTGAGTAGCACGTTTGCCTCACTGCAAGAAGGTCGGTGGTTTGAGCCTCGGCTGGATCAGTTGGCATTTCTGTGTGGAGTTTGCATGTTCTCCCCGTGGTCGTGTGGGTTTCCTCCGGGTGCTCCGGTATCCCCCAGGTGCTCTGGTTTCCCCCACATGTCCAAAGACATGCAGTATAGGTGAATTGAGTAAGCTAAATTGTCCGTAGTGTATTTGTGTGAATGACTGTGTATGAATGTTTCCCAGAGATGGGTTGCAGCTGGAAGGGCATCCGCTGCGTAAAACATTTGCTGGATAAGTTGGCTGTTCATTCCACTGTGGCGACCCCAGACTAATAAAAGGACTAAGCCGAAAAGAAAATGAATGAATAATATTATCCATATAATTACTTATAGTTAACATTTAGTAGTAGGCAAAATATTGCAATAATGACTGGCTGATTTTGAAAGACACTCTTCTTCAATGAAATGATTGGTCTGCTAATTATGGAAGCTGTTTTCTGCCTCAAATTAAAAATACAAAAATATCATTTCTGTAGGTGAGAATATTTTTTTTTAATCTCCCAGTGCTGAAATATTTTTTACAAAATTCAAACTTTCTTCTTGGAATTTTGGAATTATGTCTTCAAGTTCAGTTTTTTTACTTAAAATGATGATCTTACATCTTGCTTTTATTATTATTATTCTTAGATTTCGTAACTATTTAAATTAAAGATGTAGTATGTATTCACACCAGCAAAAAATCTGTTAGTTCACTTGTTTTTGTTTAGACAATGTTATTTATTTCATTTCATTGGAACCAGAAATTTTAAACTAAACCAGGCGTGTATAAAGTTGTTCATTGGACAGAAATGCTTGCGCTCCGGTCTTATGGTGTTTGTCATGGAACTGTCAGCTGTGCTGTCCAAAAAAAAAGTGACTCATGTCATCGTGAAATTGTTTTACACATTTTAGCTTTACTGGTAGACTACAGGGTTCATTCGGTCATGGAAAACCTGGAAAAGTCATGGAATTTTGACATTGAAAAGTTTTGGAAAAAGAGAAAAACCCACAAAGTTTTGGAAAAGTCATTGAAAACAGATATCTGTATACTTGAGTATAAGTTATTTATTTATTTGCTGTCCTTTTCCAATCAAATACTCTCACATTATTAGTGCAGTGTAAGCATTATCTAAATCAATTTTACATAGATATAAATACAAATTGTGACTAAATAGATGTTTTACGATATGCTGTAATAAAGTTGAACGTGCATTGTTTTACCAAGCATATGTAGACATTGCATGAATTATTAGGTCATGAAAATTTACTTGACAATCTTGGAAAATCTTGGAAAAGTCATGGAATTTTAGAAGTGAAAATGTGTATGAACCCTGAGACTACTTACATCAGACAAATGCGGAACAGCCAAACACAGTTACACCACCTTTTTTTTTGTTTGTTTGTTTTATCCATAAATAAAACTTGTAGCAGAGCTACTACAGGGTTTAGTTAGAGTACTACTGGTGGTTGCTTGACAGTGGGAGACACCACTGGTGCACAAACGATGCTTTTTCAAATGTCAGATCAAAGCACACCTTACTCTTACTGATATGAACCGCACCAGAGATCACATGGAAATCTGTTTGGTGTGCATTAGATTGCAGTATTCACACCTGACCTAAAGATCTGCACCAGAGAGGGAAACTAATTTGATTCATGTGAATACACCTTTAATTTCAGAAGTTCAGGGAATAAGTCAGTATTGTAAAATAATAAAGGTATTTGCACGTTTTTATACTTTCATTCAGTGGCAAAAATAAACATCTATACATATTAGATGTGTTGGTAGAGCTGAAGTCTTTGAGGCTGTATTAACTGAGATTACTGAGAAACTGAGATTAACACAATGTTCATGAGCTTATTAGGGGCTTGGGAGTGGACTATAACCATAAAATACACCTTTCAGCCAAGATAAGACATCTGTTATCAGCCTAATAAAAATATACTGTCTTTTGTTTTTTCGGAAAGTGAATAAAAGTTGTTTTATTGTGTGTTTCTCTCTTTCTCTTCCACAGATGGCTTTTACCGTGGTGATAAACTGATAAATCTGAAGCTTATAGCCGATGAAGCTCTCAAGAAATGCAGAGACAAGTATGATAACGACTAATCATGCAGTATTTATCATATATGTACATACACAGTGGCCACTTTAGTAGATTTAGAGTAAATGTGGAGCAGTTGTAACAGATAACTTTGTTAGAAGAATATAAAAAGATATATTTGGTTCAAATTTTGGTTTCTAAATGAGGAAGAAATGCTGGAGTAGTATTGGAAAATTCCTTTCATTACTTTCTTGTTGGAGCATTTAGTCACACAGTAAAATGTTTTAGATTAGATCAGGAAATGTTATTACATTTTAGAATCACTCTTTATAAATGTTTGTTTAATGCAGATTTTATTTCTGTGACGTAGAGATTAAATTTTAGCAGCTGCTACTCCAGACTGCCCCTTATAGGCTTTGATCCAAATTGTGCCATTTTGGTGACTGTTGCTTTAAATTCAAATGAGATTTTTAAAAGAGGGTGGAGCTACAAATGTCATGCGCATCAGTATAGGCAGCATAGTGACTGCTTCACACTCAGGGCTGTTTATGCTAATGAGGTAGAGATCGTCACTAATGGGCGAGGCTTTTCCCCCCTCTGAAAACACATACAAAGGGAGTACGTGAAAGTGTTTCTGCAGACTGTTTTTATCAAGTGTGATTATAAAAAAATAGAATGAAAGAATTTTAACCATTAGAGGCCAGCTATATTCACACACTGTTGCCGCACAACTGAGTTTAAACCCTTATAAAAGTGATTTTTACATAATAGGTGCCCTTTAAGACATTATGAATGCCTTTGTTAACTTTTTTCAAACAATTTAAAGCATTCTTGCTGAATTACAGGGTTCTTGTATAACAGTTTGTTTAATTAATGGACACCCAAAATGATGTTCAATCACCTTCTCAAATGTCTTTGACTGTCAGGTCTTTCGCAGTGGAGAAATGCATAATGCTAAAACACCTCACCAAAGAGGATGAGGCATCGTCTGGCTCACTGTCCCCCCCAGCAAAACGAGCCTGTCCTGACCTACAGGTAAAGCTGAAGCTATGCACCACAGCCGAACAGCTAACTGCCCTCACATTATTAGTCTTTTCATCTCAATTTGTTTCTTACTTTTCTGGACATCTCCACATTGCTACAGGTGTTTGTAAATTCATCCAGCTGGTCTCAAGCTCATATAGTCTCAACCACTGAACACTTTTTATCAAGAAATCTGTCTTTTAAATGGTTTATATTATTTGTTAAACTAATTATTTTGAACAAAATGGTCTTGTTTTAATTTTTAGCAATTCAAATAATAAACAATTAACAATAAAAATACATTTAAACCAGTTTCCTTTTAATGCGTTTGATTTATTTTTCATTAAAATGTATTTAAATATAATAAATTATATATATATATA
>CAIGQQ010039592.1:3857266-3869857 GCA_903798035.1 Danio albolineatus | reverse complement strand
ATATAATTTTATAGGTTTTTACTTATTTTAACAATCTATGTATTTTTGAAAATTCAGTTACTTACAGTACATTTATATGCTGATTTATTGCTGAAAAACCCTAAAGCGGATCCTTTATTTGCAGTTTATTGACCCTATTCTCCGCGTGCGAGTGGGCGCAGCCATTTGAATCTTTTTGGCTCAAGACTTCCGGTCTCATTCACTTCCATTCATTTTTTAGACGTTAAAAACAGCTCGTTCTGCTGCTTGATGTTGTCACTGATGTTTTCTTATTATGTTATTAGTTCTTATTAGTCATGCAAACACTTGTTTGTAGAGCGAGTAGTTTGACTGTTTTCTGCCATTTATTGTTCCGATTCAGTTGCCTATGGGAGAAATGACTAGGAAGTTCAAAAACAAGTTCAAAGTTTTGTCAAAGTTTCCTATATAAATGTTATTAACTTTTTTTTTAATGCAGTATTTATCCAGTAATCAGGAATAGTTTGTTGGAAAAGTAAAGGATCTAAAATTGACACATGTATATACAATATAGTGTTTGTTTAGGAAACAGGTGACACTATTATGAATGTGTATTTCTGCTAGGAAATGTATGTTATCTGTCATAGCACACTTTCTCTCATTTCCAAGAAAGGCTAAAAAACGACCTTATTAAACTTGATGATATTAATTTCTCTGTTATTGAAATGTCTCTGTATTTTCTCATGCACTCTGTTGGCTTACAAAGTCTACTAACAGAGCACCATTTATAAATCCATTCACTGTGTACTAGTGAATGCGATTGTTGCCAGTTTCTGACCTGCACCATCAGGACACATCCCTCTTACAGTACCAATGAAAACATCTTCTCAGTTTCCATACTTCAACATTTTACAATAATAAAGAAGTGTGGAACTTTTTTGGGGTCCTTGCATGGACACAGCCTATTTATTTTATTTAGTTAATTGCCGTCATTTAAAGCAATAGCCTAAAATTCTAATTGTCATCATTTACTGACCCTTCACTTGTCACAAACCTACTTGAGTTTCTTTATTCTGTTAAACACAGAAGATCATATTTTGAAAGAAGTTGAAAATGGGTAACCATTGACTTGCATAGTACTTGTTTTTCCTAATATAGATGTTAATGGTTACCTATTTCCAACTGTCTTTTTAAAATTTCTTTGTTCGTGTTCAACAAAAGAGAGAAAATCATCAAGGTTTGGATCCAGACTGAGTAAACTGTTTATTTTTGTGTGAACTGTTCTTCCAAGTATTTGGATTTTTTTTCTTCATTCAACTTACGCATCATTTCCACTGAGCCCTACTGTTCGGTACAGGTCACCTTTATCAGGCTTGCGTCTCCGCTGCCCTTTGGTAGACATGGTGTACGACAGAAAGCTGTGGTTGACTTCACTTTTTTTTTTTTAAAGTAAAGCCATACGGGTCCTTCACATGTCACATGAGAGGCTTTTGTCACAAAAATTGCTTTATATACATAAATACTTGTGGATAAATGTTAATTCTCTTTCTGTGAACAGGATTTTATGATAGCTGCAGTTCTGTGCTATTTGCTGATTACTGAATTTCTGTAATTGTATAGCCTATATAAATAATAAAATAAATAAACGAAGCCTATATGAACACTCGCAGACCTTTACTGTCTTAGGAAGCTTACTATTTACATGAAAATGACCCAAAACATACATATAGGCCTTATTTGTGTTGACCAATATTTACAATCAGTTCAAACCTCTGGTCATCTTTTTATCGTCACCAGCATCTTGTTAAAAAGTAATTCCATAATTTATACAAGTTTACTTGTGTTTTAGGTTGCTGAAAGAATCGTTGGTTGTTTTTCGGTGCTTCACTTTTACGTTTTTGTCTATTTCTTAATGGATGTGAGCTTAAATTCTTGGCATGTGGCTTCTTTTAAAAGAAGGCAAGGTTTATTTAAGCTCGGTTTGGCCATGGCTCGTATGTTATTAGCGGTCTTGGCTGTGTATTTAAAAAAGCGTACCATACCATACCGTACTGTCCTAACTCCTTGACTGGTGTATTTTGTGTTGTCAGATATAAACGAACTTCCCTGAAGATTTTGGGGACAGTCGGTGAACCCATAAACCCTGAAGCCTGGCAGTGGTACTATAACGTGGTGGGCGAGAAGAGATGTCCGGTCGTGGACACGTTCTGGCAAACTGAGACGGTATGTTTTGAATTATAAGATATTAGAGAAAGATCCAGTAAAACCAGAGCAGGACTGTCATACTGCTCATCCTGTCCACTGTAAAGTCACTTATCTTTTGTTTGTGTCTTCTTCAGGGTGGGCATGTGATGACACCACTGCCGGCCGCTACGCCAATGAAACCCGGCTCTGCTGTAAGTGAACACTAGAGTTAGGAATAAACACTAATGTAGCAGTGTATGTAAATGCTTTGCAAAGGAGGTTGAGGTTGGTGGAATTGTTTTGAAAATTTTCTCTTATTCTTACCAAGCATAGAATTGTTTGATGAAATATACAGCAAAATATTGTGACATATAAATTGTGAAATATATGCTTTTGATATTTATCACACTTAAACCTTGAACATACACAAAAATAATTTGAGTTTTTGTGGTTATGAAAAGAAACTAATCTATCCCTTAGGACACATACACAAGGTATTCAAGTATAAATATGCATCAACAAAGTATTGAGCAAAAGCTGTAAATACTTGTGTATATGTTGTTATTACTATTATTATTATTATGTTATTACTTATATGTTATGTTATTAGTATGTATGTATATATGTACTAAAATAAGTGGTGAATCTAGAAACCATTGTATGCAAAATCACTTCATATTAAATTCATTTTAATTTATTTTTTAATATAAATTCAAAATCACATTTGGGATTTGACATTCAGGAAAACTACAGCTTTGCTTGTGTGATATTACTAAATTCTGTTAACTATTTTTAAATGTAACTCCTCTCAGTGATTCTCAAGATGTGTTCGTTTTGCGTAGTGGCTGAATAATATGCA
This sequence comes from Danio albolineatus, assembly GCA_903798035.1. Taxonomy (NCBI): domain Eukaryota; kingdom Metazoa; phylum Chordata; class Actinopteri; order Cypriniformes; family Danionidae; genus Danio; species Danio albolineatus. Next base: position 3,866,856 of record CAIGQQ010039592.1, on the reverse strand, counting down.
ATAGATAATATCAGCTCTTATATGATTAAAACTATTATTTACATAATAAATGTCACATACCTCTAGTGTCAACTAACTTCTGTATGATGTTTATTTTAATTTTTCAGACATTTCCCTTTTTTGGGGTTGTACCTGCTATTCTGAATGAGTCAGGAGAGGAACTTGAAGGACCAAGTGAAGGCTATCTGGTATGCTTTTCATATTTGTAGCAAAATTTATATGATTTTATTTTTAAATCTTAATTTATCGTTTATCACTAAAACTCTTCTCTACCTCAGGTGTTTAAACAGCCATGGCCAGGTGTGATGAGAACCGTGTACGGGAACCATCTGAGATTTGAGACCACCTACTTCAAGAAATTTCCTGGATATTATGTGACTGGAGATGGTAATTTGAGTTCCGTTTTGTTTTACTTATTCTCCCCAGCATTTTCTGATTATGTCGTTTCAGAATTTAATTATCCAGATGCATCATGTGACACTATTACAATAATGTCTTATACTTAAAATATACTCATAATTGATAAATATGAAAAATACAGAAGAAAGAATAGCTCTGTTTTACTTAGAGCCTCAAACTGGGCCAAAATCTTTCAGGATATAAATATAAAGCAATAACATTTTCAACAATGTATAACTACATAGATACAATGCATATGAAGAATAATGTATTGTTTAATTTAACAGATTGTTATATCTAAAGTGATTAGCAAAGGAAGATAAAGGAAAAGAGAACCTGAGAGAATTAAGATATAAATGCTTCTGACAAGTCTAAGCTAGTTTAGCAGTAATGTTCTTTTTTTAATTTTACATATGCACATAAACTCCTACATATATACGAAAGGAAAGACTGTCTCCTATAGGTAGTTTGTCAAGCTCACTCACCTGCATGAAGCACACACAGAATTGCACAGTGTTTTTTCAGAAAGATGTGTTTATAAAAAAGTGTCTGGTGCATGTGGAAAGGAAATAAGTGTATAGCTGCGTCCAAAATCACATACTTCCATACTAGTAGTAAAAATAGTATGTGAGCAGAGTAGTATGTCCAGATTCATAGAATTTGAAAAACCATATGTGGGCAGTACCAGGATGACCTAGTACTTCTGGTGAGATTCTGAAGTGTGCACCAGATGGACGCTACACTATTCCATGATGCCCCACAGGAGAATTCATGAATAGGATTGAAACAACGCAACTGATGCTGGTAGGTCATGTGATGATGACGAAATGGCGAATGCAGTACGTCCGAGTTCCATTCATACTACTCGCATTCATACTGTATAGAACGTACTTTTCTAACAGTCGAGTAGTACTTTAAATAAAATGCAGTACCTACTGAGTAGTAGACGATTTCGGACGCAGCTTATGTCTCCTACATATTATAGAGCCAAATGGTTCTTGAGGTCAGAAAAATAAAACAATTTTACAGTATGTGTATATTTTCATGAGAAAAACATTTAGAACATTTTTAAAACATTAAAAACAACCTTCAATCAGAAAAAAATCTCCCATGGAGTTCTAGAGTGTTTATTTCAAATGGGAACGGTACAATAGTGAGAAGCGAGAGATGGTTTGTGGTTTAGTTAACCATGTGATACGTTTCTCCAGGTTGTCGCAGGGATAAGGACGGCTATTACTGGATCACTGGACGAATAGATGACATGCTGAATGTTTCTGGTGAGAAGAGGATGACGACATCTTTACATTACAACAGAAAATTTCTCCAGTTTTGTAATTTCCCCAGAGAACGAGTGGCATGGACCCACAGATGTTGAAATAATCCAGATGAACGAGTTTCAAAGCAAAGCTAAAATTATGAAATTCAGACCACGAGTTCCAAACATTAGCCTCTTTACTGATAGCACTCTAGAGATTCACACAGCATTGAAGCAGCCTACTTAGAAGAAGTAGCAGTAGAGTATAATGTTTTGTTGTGGATGTGTTTTATTCAGGGCACTTACTGAGCACTGCAGAGGTGGAGTCGGCTCTGGTGGAGCATGAAGCTGTAGCGGAGGCAGCGGTTGTGGGACGACCTCACCCTGTCAAAGGCGAGAGTCTCTACTGTTTCGTCACCCTCAATGACGGAATCAACTACAACCAAAAGCTGGAGGCTGAACTTAAGAAGCAAGGTTTGTGTGTTCGACTTAGGAGATCAGTGTTTCTCGACCACGTTCCAGAAGGACCACCAACACTGCATGTTTTGGATGTCTCCTTTGTCACACACATTATAGGTCTTTCAGTCTCTGCTAATGAGCTGGTGATTTGAATCTGGTGTGTTTGGAGACATGGAAAATTTGCAGAGCTGGCGCACATGGTTCTCCAGGAACGGGGTTGAGAAACACTGGAGTAAATGTATTGGATGTCATCTATTATTCCATTTAAAGGCAAAGATTGATGGTTAAAAAGTTGAAACTGCTGTGTTTTATACACTGAAGTAGTTGAAGTAATAAGTAGGACCAGACATAATCTGTGGACATTTTTGCTATTTCTGCAGAGTATTTTATTAAAAATCTGCGGATTTGTGCAGAATAATTTTGGGAGTATCAAAACTAAAACCTTAATATATGAAATGAAAAGCAATACCTTTTTTATTTAATTTTTACAATGTGAATCCAATTAGATCCACTTTATTTGGTAAACAAAGCAAGTCTCTCATATAAAATCTCTACTATTGTAAATAAATGATTTGAATATTTTCATACTAGTCAATATTGCTGAAATTAATTTGAAAACTGTTTCCCAGAGATGGGTTGCGGCTAAGCCGACAAGAAAATGAAAGATAGAATGAATATGAAAACTGAATAAGTATAAATTTACCCACATTAAATAAACAATCAATGATGGGCTAAAAGTCTGCAGAATTCTGTGTGAGCAGATACTGTGTGGGCCTAGTAATAAGTCATTGAAGCATTGTCAAACTTAATAAAAAAATATCTCAGAGGTATCATAACAGTAACAGTTTTTTTTTTTTATCGTATTACGTCATCTGAAATCATTTGATTTTGTTTTGGTTAGGGTTTTTGTTTGTTGTTTTGTTTTTCTATACTGATTATCTCGTTGCCAAAAAGTAGAAAAAGTATCTTTAAATACATTTACCTAACAAAACCTTGTTTATCGTATCACATTTTATTCAGACGTTTCAACATATTTTTAAAAACTAATTTGTATAATGAGTAAATAATTGTTCCTCAAAAACGTAAATAATTAGCAAAACTTAAATTGCTTCAGACTATTAGATATCCTCTTGAAGCATTATTATGAATATAAAAGGTATTTATACATTTATTTATTAAAACTGAACATGCATTCAAACATGCATTTAAAAATCACCTGAAGGGGGTGTTTACAATTAGTGCTTGTTACTTGCTATAAAGGTATAAACATATGAATCCGGTATTCGAATGAAGTAAGTAGATGATTATAGATTAATCATTTGATCTGAACTTCTAAAATATATGATTTCAATTTGATCATGAACCACATCAAATAACTCTTCTTCTTCTTCTTCTTCTTCTTCTTCTTCCTCTTCCTCTTCCTCCTCTTCCTCCTCCTCCTCCTCAAACAGTGAGAGAGAAGATTGGTGCCATTGCTACACCTGACTACATTCAGAATGCTCCTGGCCTTCCCAAAACCAGATCAGGTATTATTAGACTTGTTTGCCACATTTCCACTGACCGGTACTGTACGATGTGTATTTATTTCCATTTCGAGTGTTAAGGCACCAAAAAGGGTGAAGCTAGGCTCTGTTGAATGCTATTGGTTTACAGTGAATCGGTCACTTGCATTGTGAACAACAAAACAGAAAGTGGCATATTTAAATACAGAGTCTAAATACCGTAATAATATGATGACAACGTACAGCAAACAGTGCTCAAACAAATCCTGTCTATTCTTATGACAAATAGCCACATGCCAGAGAACAAAAACAGAATCTTTTGAATTTCCACCATTATTGTTTACGAGGCTGTTCACATGTTGCGTCTAACTAAATGTGTAAAAAGAAGCGCTACTTGCTCTCTGTATTTGTGTGTGTTTTGTGCACATCCACGTTTGAAATAAGAAACTTGATAGTGCTGAAGATGTGAACGTTCTGTATGTACGGTGGCCGAGAAAGGTTAACGCACTGCAATTTAAGAAAGCACATGCAATAACAAAAAACACCAGCAAATTAAGAAACTATCTTCATCAGTTTGACAGCACATCTGTTGCAAATTCTCACAACACAGACAACGGAAGAAACGCGCAGCAAGTTGGTCAAAACACAACAGAAATGTTTCAAGAGGACCCAAAAACATGACGGACCCAGCTGATACGGACCCGCCGTGACTGTTGTTCAGTGAAGTGATTGGTGGTCTTTGAAAGGTGTAATATCCTGATTACACGATTCCGGTGTCTTTTGTAAATTATCAGTCTAATTAATGATTAACTGAAACGTTGCGTTATTAAAAAATTAACTACATCCGTATCTCTGCTGTGTCCGTCATGTTTTTGGGTCCTCTTGAAACATTTCTGTTGTGTTTTGACCAACTTGCTGCGCGTTTTCTTCCGTTATGTTTTGTCCAACTTGCTGCGCGTTTCTTCTGTTGTTTGTGTTGTGAGAATTTGCAACCGATGTGCTGTCAAATTGATGAAGATCGTTTCTTAATTTGCTGGTGTTTTTTGTTATTGCATGTGCTTTCTTAAATTGCAGTGCGTTAACCTCTCTCGGCCACCATATGTTTGGCTTGTTTCTTTGAACGTCATACACCACGCCTGCTATGTAAGAGTGCAATTGGCAGTGAAAAAAGTCTGATCAGGAAAAAACTAGGGCTGTGCAGTATGGACAAAATAATCATATTGCGAATTATTATTATTATTATTATTATTATTATTATTATTTATTTTATTATTAATTTTATTATTTTTTATTTATTTATTTTTGGGAGGAATATTGCGATTTTGGCAACTGTTTTTTTTTTTTTCAAACAGGCTACATACACACATTCTAAATGTATTGTGCACAAGAAGTGCATAACAAAACATTTCAAGTTTAATAAATAAAACTGCAGTAAAATTGTCTTTAAAACAAACAACATGAAATAACTTAAGATTAACTATCCTCAACTCAAGTTAAAAACATACTGTACACAGTAGTACTAACTGCTTGATAAACAAAACTGTAATAAATTGTCTTAAAAACAGAAAACATGAAAAACTAAAGATGAACTAACCTCATAACCAGTCAGAACAATAAATAAAAACTAACGTAAATCAAAACCACCTATTCGGCTCTCTCGCTCAACATGGTCATGCGCAGAGTGAGCTCTGATTGGTTAACATCTTTCTCCCGCAGAGCTCCCAGCTCTGATTGGTTAACATATTAAAAAAAATGCGCACAAGAACGTGAACAAAAATCTAAATAAATTAATAGATAAAATTGCAGCCTTACGCGATTTAGAAATTGCATGTGCTTAAATCGCGTTTTATTTTATTTTATTTGGTTTTTTTGATTAATTGCACAGCCCTAGAAGAAACTGTACAAATCATATCATACTATACTGTAATGTATTGAACTGTGTCACTGAAGTAAGCAAAATAATCTTATGTCAAAAGGAACAGCAAGATTATTTTGTTTAGCCCATTGGCAGATTATTTAGCTTGTTTTAAGGAAAAACTCACTTAATTTTGGCATATTATTTCTCAAAACAAGACACTGTGTTTTTGTATGTCTAGAAACTTTTTTTAGATAAATGTAGTAGAAACAAAACAAAAAATTGAAGACAAGACAAAAGTCTAAATCTAAGAGAAGCGTTTTTGCAGTGCATTTGGCTTTTAATTTTTTTTTTTATTCAGAGAAAGCGTTGATGTTTGCTTTAAACAGTCATTGCCTATTAGGGGTGGGATAAAATAATGCTAATTTATCATATTTTTGGCCACGATACTTTATCAATACTCTAGAGCAAAGTATCGATATTTATTTAAATATACAAGAGATCAATTTATCAGGCTCACACTGCAGTTGTTTACCACTTTGGCTGCAGTACATGCAAGGTGAAGTAAGTGTCCTAAGTTTACAGAAAAGTAGGAAGCAATAAATTGATAAATTGACAGTTTTTTGTTAAATGTAATTTGTGTTAAATGGGGATGCTGCTGCTATAAAGAATTTAGAGATGTGACTTTTTAGCCACAAACTCCTCGCCTCACATCAGCTTTTTCAAGCTTTTTTGAAAGCTGTGTGCTCATTGCGAGTCTATAAAATGAGCTGTTATTAAAAGAAATCCATCTCATAACTTTTAATTTTCTCCTCTTCAACTTTAGATTTTTCTCCTCTTCATTTACAAATATATGAATATATCATGAATGGTTTTCTTGTGATATATCGCAGGATCGCTGATATTGTGATATATCGTTATCGGAATGAAGTATCGTGATAATATCGTATCGCGAGTTTACCTTTGATTTCCACCCCTACTTCCCATGTACAATTTTTCAAGAAATTGGTAAAGATTTGTTAATCGTTAACGCACTCTAACATTAGCATATCGTATTCTGCTTCCATTTTATCTTCTTCCTTTTCTCCATTTTAAAAACCTTGCTATATATAGTGCTCTAGAACTTGTCGCAGCACTGACATTTTTGTTGGTCTTTTGCTGGTTTCATTGCTTCTATTGTTCTTTGGGTAGTCAGTGGTCCTCAACATTTTTATCACCATGAACCAGTCAACTGGCCCGGGGGTTGGGTATATGTAGATTGCCAAGCGACCATCAACTGTTTTCTCGGAGAATGACAAGCTGACAAAACATTGCTGCAGCTGTGAAACAAGTTTTATTTAAGGAGAAAATTAAAAAGCACTGCAGGGTTTGTATAAGATGATTAGTCTGTTCCATACAAAATATGAAGCTGATTGATCAGTTCTTGTCATGTGACTCATAGTGCGATCACTGCATTCTGAAGATGTTTTCAACTGGTGCACCTTCAAAGCGTGAGCGCCTTGCGCTGTTTGTTGCTCCCAATAGATGCAAATGGCTTATGCTTGCATATTGGAAATAATGGAAAAGATTCTATATTTGAATGGCTGCCATCATTTGCGATCTCCAGCTGTTGATCTTCTTGCACAGAAATGCTGGATTTACCTGGCAAATGGTTTGCGGATCCATACTTTTGGCAGTTCATGGGTTCTTAACTGGGCCTTTTCACCTTTGCAAAGCAACTTTCCAAAGACATCTGTTTCTTACTCATTGTGCTAGCTTGTGGGTTCAATTTTGGCATTCAAGTGATTAAGATGTAACAGAATATGCTGTTTTGTTAACCAATTGATCCATGGATCGGGGGTTGGGGACCACTGTGCTAAAAAATTGAACTCATACGAAAGTGTTTTTTTTTTTTTTTTTTTTTTTCAAGGTAAGATCATGCGTCGTGTACTACGGAAGATTGCGTGTAATGAGCGGGATCTGGGTGACGTGTCCACATTAGCGGACAGCTCCGTCATTGAACATCTGTTTGAGAACCGCTGCTATACTGCTGTGTGACCACCAGAGGCACCAAACGCAACACCGCTGTCTGGCCCAACACAAGCTTCAGATCTGCAAGGAGAACGATCAGGTGGAATTTAGGACAACGCTAGTAGCAGACGAAATGGGGGGAAAATAAAAAATAAAAAAGCTTAGAGACCTATAAATCCTACTGCTGTTCGCTAACTTTCAGAAATCTGTAGGAAAACCCTAAGTTTGACAGTGGCACAGAGTTTTAACTGCTTTTTTACAAGATCCACTTGTATATTAGAAATCGTTTTACCCAGAAGTTTATTTTTATTAGCGTTCTTGTTTTGGTTGTTTATGTTTTCTCTTTTCTCCATTTCCTGTTCATTCATTAATCTTTATATGACTACATTGTCCTACTGTGTGCCAACATAGCCTAAATAACGGGTTATCAGTTTGCTTTTTTCACCACTAAAATAAGAAAGTACGACTGTATGTGTCTTTTTTTTTTGTTTGTGTAACTTGTAATAGCGCTGTGTTAAATCTCTGCTTCGGGAGAAGGTTTACTTGTTTTAACATTCAGGCTAAATGTATAGAGCTTTCTATACAAGGCAAAGCATGCATTAACATACCAAAATGCCATGGTATCATGCAGGTGTTTTAATTGGTAAAATGATGAACCATGTATATTTAATTCCAGTTTGCGAAAGAGCTTTGATCGACTGCATAAAGACTGTTCATCAGAAAACGTAATTAACCAGAGTTAGTTGCGTTACTGGACATGATGGTCAGCGCACTGTTCATTTATCAAGTCATATTTGTGTTAAAATCTGCCATTTCATATTGTGAAGGTATTTTCAAGAAGATTTTCAGGAGATTTGTTTGTTGGTGCATCTTTCATGCAGCAGTTTTGCATTTCTGGATTGTGTTTGTTATTTTAGTTGTCTGATTTGTTTTCTTTCAGCTTGGCATTATTGTTTCAGTGCGTTTCTCAACCAACCTAACACTTACAAGCCTATATGACGAGCGACTGAACTTTTGAAATTAAGACTTGTTTTTTTTTTTTTTTTTTTTACTTGTTATTTTTCTTTTCATTAATTTTCCTTGTAATCAACTCATTTGAGCAGACTAATGTCTCAAATAGAACTGGGTGAATTAAAGTGCTGAAATAAAAACAAAATGGCCTCTTTTATGTGTGTTACCTAAATTACTCTTGTGTTGCTACATATTGTCAAACAAATAATTGATGTATTCTGTGTGGATGATGAATGAGTTTTATGAAGATTAAACAAAGGAATACATTGTTTTTTTGTTTTTAATATCTTCTTAATCAACTTATTGAATAATTTTGGAACTGTGAATTTTTGAAAACATGAACTATGGCTGTTGAATATTTAGTTTTCCCAATGCAGTCACATGTATAGCAATTTACTATATTTATTTTCTTTTCGGCTTAGTCCCTTTATTTATCAGGGGTTGCCACAGCGGAATTAACCGCCAACTTATCCAGCATATGTTTTACGCAGCGCATGCCCTTCCAGCTTCAACCCATCACTGAGAAACGTGCAAACACACTCATTCACACGCATACACTATGGACAATTTAGTCTACCCAATAAACCTGTACGGCATGTCTTTGGACTTGTGGGGGAAACCAGAGCATGCGGAGGAAACCCACGCAACCACAGGGAGAACATGCAAACTCCACACATAAATGCCAACTGGCCCAGCCGGGGATCGAACCAGAGACCTTCTTGCTGTGAGGCGAACATGCTAACCACTAGGCCACCGTGGCGCCGCTGTTGTTTTAGTGCTACTGTTATTCTCGTGCATAATCCTTAAGATGGCATGAGAAACCAATATGCTTTCATGCTATTCAAAGCTAATTTGACAGAAAGCTGTCCCCTGTTGTGATCCGTTGCTTTATCTTTGAATACTGGTCACATTTTCTGTTAAAAAAATATCATTGTATTTCTATGATAAATATGGCAAGCCATGTTTTAGCTAACTCTGTAAGGTCCAGCCAATTAGTCCAACAGCGGTGTCTGCTGGTGGATGAAGGTTCACTGCCTGTTCGGTCTTTCCAATGCACAATGTTGATTTACTTCAAGTTTAACTCATATCTGACTCCAGT
>CAIGQQ010039592.1:3812760-3853864 GCA_903798035.1 Danio albolineatus | reverse complement strand
ACAAAGAGGGAATAAAACTTAAATTATAAGACTTGCAATTAATATATATATATATATATTATAGTTTTAAAGATATCATTGATTTGCATTACAAGGTATCATATAACCATAAGAAAATCTAAAACCATAGAATAAATCTAAACTAAATTGCTGAATATAAAAAAAAATATTCTGAAATATCTGAACATATGGATATATTTAAAACTGATTCTGATATTTATTGTAGTTAAGTGCAAGTCTTATAATTTAAGTTTTATTCCCTCTTTGAATATAGACCTTTTTAATGTGGTCATGTCACTGGCCCGTGAAGATTTCCTGCTTGTCATCAAACTATTTCATAGCTGTACCAAGAGGCAATTCAATTAACTTAATGTTAAAACAGCTCTCATAACATTATTTATCAATGTTCGGCCCTTTTTGGATTCTTGGAAGCTGGAGAAATGAAAGTAAAACACGTTGGGACCATTGTTTTTGTTTACACCCCTCAAAATGATCTATATATTAAGAAAAATCTGAAAATTAATATATGTATTTATCCCTCTTTAAAATAACATTAATAATAAGACTGTCTGATTTACAAGATTTTACAATTTGATCCTACTCATGCCCACATGCATATCCGTTCTTTGTGTTTCAAACGAATAATAGTTTCATTTTTACAAAATCAATTTACTATAATGTATTATACAACTTAAAAGCCACAAAAGCCTGATGTATTACTCAACATTGATTTTTTATAATTCTATTTTAAATGTATAATAAAAAATGCACAAAGAAAGCACAGTGCGCAAAACACCAAACATTTGTCTCCTGAAGACTTTATTTTTTCATACAGATATCATCTCTGCTTATTCTTTTGTATTTACAGTATGTAAACAAGAGAGTCCACAAGACAAGAGGAAAAAAGAAACATGCCCACAATAAGTAAAATCTTTTCCTTCACTCCTCTAGCTTTTTGCTCCTTTTTTTCTTTATTTATCAAGAAACCTTTCGCGGGTGAAAGATATTAAAGATATAAATCTTTGAGTCTTTCTAAGAAACGTAGTGACAATCCATTAGTACTCACAATCATATTGCCAATGTTTTTGACCTTGTACAAACACGTTCTCTTTTTTTTTTTTACGTTTACCTTTGTATGAAATAAAGTCGCTCTTCTGGAGGCACTTCTAAGTGCATCTTTCACATAAAGAGAAACAAAATGATATCAATCAAACACATTTGTCGACGTTTACAAAAAGCTGATATGTATAAAAAAAAAAGGACAACAGTTTTACAGTTGCATATTGTATATCAAAGGGTGTTTCTTTGTACTAAACAAGTCACAAATTCAAATACGAAATGTACGTAGAAATGAATCAAACTTTAATAGGCATTATCCTAATGTGGAGTTTGATGTAGTGAACAGAAAGTGAACATGATACAGTCTGTCTGAAGTGAGTCAAGGTCCTTTGGTGTTCACATCTGACTCTTTGAATGGCACCGTTCTTAAGATAAAAAAGCAAACATCTTGAGCTCGGGTTATGAGACAGCAACCGAGGAGCTGCTTTTAGTGTTGTCTGTGGAAGGAGAAGGTCCTCGGTTTGCTGGCGATGTTTTTTCGGCAGATGGTGGTGGTTGGGTTTTTGAGGACTGTCCTACAGGTTTTCCTGCTGCATCTGAACTGGCTTCTGCTTCAGTTTCCTGCTGAGACGCTGTGGCTGAGGAGAAAACAGAGAAAATCATTCATTTAGACAATTGCTGTTTTTTTTTTCTTTTGTAACCCATTTTCATTTTTGTTACTTCTCAATTAACAATAAGCTTTCGTCAGATGCATATCTGATATCATACAGCAGTGGTTCTCAACTGGTTTGGCCACGGGACCCACATTTTTACATGGTCATCATGCCTGAATTTTTAGGAACTATAATATAATTTTAGCAATTATAATTCATTTGTATTTATTTGTTAACATACACAAGTAGTGAGAGATAATTCATAAGAAAATCAGCAAGACTTACAAATACACAATATTTTATTGCTGTCGTTTAACAAAATGTATCAAATTATAGAAATATTACAAAGTAAAAACGACAAATACTGTAAACAGCTTTGAGGGTAAGGAAAGGTTCAATTCCCACGAACTAAACTGAACTGTTGTCGCATGCGCATTTCAAAATAAAAGCCTGGTATAAGCAAAATAAATTAAAAAGTGATGTTTTTTTGACCACACACTCCGCAACGCACTAAAAATGTTTACCCACCAGTTGAGAAACACTGTCATGCAGTATATCTGAAAATGTCAAACTCAACTATAAATTATTCAATATGTGCCTATACAGATAATATGCTGTGTACACAAGGAGAAAATAAAGGATATATATATATATGAATGAATGAAGAGTTTGATTGCAAAATGCCATTTTTTGACATTTGGATTTTATGATTGGAAATCACTGTTCAGATGTACCCTTATCTATGTGTGAATTGCTGCCATTAACACAATTTAAGAATGAACATTTTAGGCCTACTACAAAATGTATTTTTTCACAAAACGCGATAACCGCCAGACCAGTTTCTTTGCAAAGTGCGATAAAACATTATATAGCATATAATATTTTAGAACAGTTATATGCGCGAGCGCAGCATCTCCTGGGAGGAGAGTCGCCGCCGGTGAAGTGCTCAGAGTTTGCTCATTGATTTAACGATAATATCAAAACAAAAAAACATATGTTTTTAAAACGAGGATTCACTAGGCTAACTAAAAACGTTTGCTATTTAATTGTTTATACTGTAGGCGAGCTGTCAGTCACAGGCTACGTCAATCTGTCAGTCAGAGAATCAAAGATTTAGAGTCGAGCTAACCTCATGGATTTTGATGATGGATTGGAGCTGTTCATTCCAGCTGCATAATAATAATAATAATAATAATAATAATAATAATAATAATAATAATAATAATAATAATAACATAATTGCTAAACGAGTTGGTGGAATAATGAAGTAAAAATAAATGCATATTATAAGACAATAAGACAATGAATTTGTTTTGTGACCTTGCATGCATATCAGCCTGTTGTTGGAGACCCCCAAAACCAAAATATGACCCTTTTTAATGTATAATAGGGTCTCTTTAAATGATACTAATGTGAGTTTAAATACCATTTTACGTACATTTATGGCCATGCTACTGAAAGCGTCATCAGATAGTTCACCTCAGTTTTTGAAAATAAAACAACTAGGAGACAGTTTAAAAATGAAAGTCAGAACTGTGACTCCACAATGCAAACAAACAACATCAGTCACTCAGTAGCCTAATAATTATGATGTTAAAGAGGTTTAATATGTATTAATTAGACTAAACGGCTTCACCATTTGTGTGAGTACAGTGGCTGGTATTTAAATGTTTCTGTCATGCCGTGAGTCGTTTGGTGCAGACAGACAAACGACTTGTCGCGTGGCGTGTTGTTAGGACACGGTGTAAGGCAGAGGAATAATTACCTGACTGTGTGCAGGACTTCATGTGTTCAGGCCAGTGTGCCTGCTGGCAGGGGTAATCGCAGTAACTCGTGTTCCAGCAACAGTAAAAAATGGCCTCTTTCTTGCAGTTTGCACACCACTGCTTTTTCTTGGTCTCATCCACGGCCTGCTGTTTCTCCAGCTCCATCTGTTTCTTCACCTCTGACACAAGCCTCTCTCTCTCCTGCTCCAGACTCTGCCTCATTTCAGCCATAGTCAGCTCTACACAGACATATACACAATATAAGTATTAATAGTATGTATTCATACATTAAGCTTTGGTCATCCAGAACTAGAAAGAGGTCAGAAAGAGGTTTAGTGTTTGATTTGCAGTAAAAACCATCGCTACTTTAAGTGATATAGAGGAGTTACCCAGGTTGTGCTTCATCTCTGACAGCTCCTGCTGATGAAGCCACTGCAGTTTCTCAATCTCGATCCGCAACCGCCGGATCTGAACAAAACCCACAGAAAACCATAAAAGTTTAAATTTTTTTAAAAATTATATACACATTGAGAACGCAAGGAAACTTTTATTGTCATGGGATAAAAAACAGCAATTCAGATTATATTTTCAGAGTTATACAACTTAGAAAATGATATTTTGGAATCAAACAACAACACACAAACCTCTGCTATGGTGTTTCCTGTCGTGCTCTTAGAAAGATCATTGTAGATCTCTGTCATTGTTCCCTTGATCACGTCCATCATCTGCCATTATCAATGATATCAAGAGAGTCATCTTCAGTTTTAAAATGATTGAGGCACAATTTGAGTAATAGTACTAATCTCTGTCAAAGATGTCAAAGATCATTTACATATACAGGGAGTGCAGAATTATTAGGCAAATGAGTATATTGACCACATCATCCTATTTATGCATGTTGTCTTACTCCAAGCTGTATAGGCTCAAAAGCCTACTACCAATTAAGCATATTAGGTGATGTGCATCTCTGTAATGACAAGGGGTGTGGTGTAATGAAATCAACACCCTATATCAGGTGTGCTATATTAGGCAACTTCATTTCCTTTGGCAAAATGGGTCAAAAGAAGGACTTGACAGGCTCCGAAAAGTCAAAAATAGTGAGATATCTTGCAGTGGGATGCAGCACTCCTAAAATTGCCAAGCTTCTGAAGCGTGATCATCGAACAATCAAACGTTTCATCCAAAATAGTCAACAGGGTCGCAAGAAGCGTGTGGAAAAACCAAGGCGCAAAATAACTGCCCATGAACTGAGAAAAGTCAAGCGTGCAGCTGCCAAGACGCCACTTGCTATCAGTTTTGCCATATTTCAGAGCTGCAACATCACTGGAGTGCCCAAAAGCACAAGGTGTGCAATACTCAGAGACATGGCCAAGGTAAGAAAGGCTGAAAAACCACCACCACTGAACAAGACACACAAGCTGAAACGTCAAGACTGGACCAAGAAATATCTCAAGATTGATTTTTCTAAGGTTTTATGGACTGATGAAATGAGAGTGAGTCTTGATGGGCCAGATGGATGGGTCCGTGGCTGGATCGGTAAAGGGCAGAGAGCTCCATCCGACTCAGATGCCAGCAAGGTGGAGGTGGAGTACTGGTTTGGGCTGGTATCATCAAAGATGAGCTTGTGGGGCCTTTTCGGGTTGAGGATGGAGTCAAGCTCTACTCCCAGTCCTACTGCCAGTTTCTGGAAGACACCTTCAAGCAGTGGTACAGGAAGAAGTCTGCATCCTTCAAGAAAAACATTTTCAGCAGGACAATGCTCCATCATAGCGTCCAAGTAGTCCACAGCGTGGCTGGCAAGAAAGGGCCTAAAAGAAGAAAAACTAATGACATGGCCTCCTTGTTCACCTGATCTGAACCCCATAGAGAACCATTTACAAGGAGGGAAAACATACACCTCTCTGAACAGTGTCTGGGAGGCTGTGGTTGTTGCTGGACGCAATGTTGATAGTGAACAGATCAAAACACTGACAGAATCCATGGATGGCAGGCTTTTGAGTGTCCTTGCAAAGAAAGGTGGTTATATTGGTCACTGCTTTGTTTTTGAATGTCAGAAATGTATATTTGTGAATGTTGAGATGTTATATTGGTTTCACTGATGAAAATAAATAATTGAAATGGGTATATATGTTTTTTGTTAAGTTGCCTAATAATTATGCACAGTAATAGTCACCTGCACACACAGATATCCTCCTACAATAGCTAAAACTAAAAACAAACTAAAAACTACTTTCAAAAATATTCAGCTTTGATATTAATGAGTTTTTTGGGTTCATTGAGAACATGGTTGTTGTTCAATAATAAAATTAATCCTCAAAAATACAACTTGCCTAAAAATTCTGCACTCCCTGTATGACAATGTACATACAAAAATATTATGTAATAATAATGTATAAATGCATTATCTGATATAGTTGAACACCACAATACACTCCATATAATAAAAGTATTAGTATGGAATCTTTTTATTTAAATAAAAAAAATTACACTGTTAAAAAAAATCCAAAAATTAAAGGTTTTCCATATTTTGTAATTGATGTTTTTAACAGTGTATAAGTAATTTTCATTCAAGTTTTGACATTTGTTATTTACATTCAGTTCAGCGCAGAAATGAGCTGTGGCCTACAATCAATGCATTATTCTAAAAGGCACTGTCAAATAAGAAATGCTGCATTGTTTACAGATTTACTCTACTTGCGGCCCCTTGAACATTCTGACAGTTTTACCATTTTTACTGAAGTTAAGATGAGACTCACTTTAGTGGTGTACTTGGCGATGTCAGCGGCGACATCAGCAGAGGCTGGAGGGGTGAGGAAATCTCCAGCTAGACTGGAAATGGACGATCCAGACCCCGTGTTAACCAGTGAGCTGTCCTTCTGATGAACTGCACAGAAACAAAATGAAGAATTGATGACAACGTGAACCAATGTTATTGATTCAATGCAAATGGCATGGGATTCATCACCACAGAAAATAATTTGGCCTCATTTTTTATTGTTTTATAAAATCTATATGAAATATTTCTATTTTCATCAAACACAATTTAATATGAAAACATTCGTAACATTCTGTATCTAAAAAACAACAGTAAGTGCTTATACACATTCTAGTCATTTAATAAAGGTTGATTATTTAAACCTAAAATAATATTAAAACTTCATAGCCTACTAGATTTATTTTATTTATTTATTTATTTTACATATTTTAGATCTAAAAAATACTTTAAAATAATTTCAGCTCAGGGTTTTATGGGAAGTTCTTTATTCTTATATCTCATATATAAATCTTTAATTTGCAAAGACTGAATTATTTAATCACATTATATACAATTTGAATATTATAAATATTTCTAACTGGATATCTTAAAGTTAGTTTAAAACAAATCTTCAGAGTGGCCGCACCTTTGACGGACTGTCTGGTCTGGTAGCGTGTGCTGCTGCTGCTGCTGTTATTGTTGTTGGCTGAGCTCTGGTTCTGGGTTTGGTTCTGAGCTGCTGTCTGAGGAACTGTCTCACTTTGCTGCTGTTTCTGCACCTTCTGCACGTGCCATTTCCCAGCAGCAGGGCTCCAGGTGGCAGGCCGCTGGGCAGGCTGCGTGCTCTCTTTGGGCAGGAGAGGGCGCTGTTTCTTCACCACATTGGTGGCAGATGGGACGGCAGACACGGGCTGAGCAGCCGAGGTGGAGCTGCTTTGAGTGGTAGATGAAGCTGTGACAGAGGCCGGAGGCTTAATGGCTGATAATGCTGCATCTTTTGGAGCAGGATTGGAGGAAGATGAAGTGGTATCTATGGATGGAGAAGCTGAAACGCTGGTAGAGACAGAAGATTTACCTAAAACAGAGAAAGATTCAGATTCAGCGTTGAAATTTGCCATTTTAAAAATGCTTTTAAAGATACTTGGGATGTCAGTAATTAATTCATGATTGATTATTCGAATCAATACACTTTTAAATAGGATAGTTCACCCATAAATTTACATTTTACTCTCCCTTATGTGGTTTTAAACCTTTCTGAGTTTTTTTTTCTGTTTAACACAACATAAGAAATTTTGAATGCTGGTTGCTGGGACCCATCGACTTCCATAGTAAAAAAATAAAAAATAAACTACTTAGGAAGTACATGGATGTCAGCAGACAGTATTTTTAAATTATCTTCTTTTGTGTTCAACAAGTTTTGAACAAGAGTAAATGATGACAGAATTTTCATTTTAGGGTGACCTATCCCTTCAAATCATTACATCTCAAAATTATTGTTGGCATTGGACGAGAAATTCAACTTTTAAATGAAAAAATAAAAAATAAATAAAAAAGAAGAACGCTTTTATTAAATTGTTTCAATGTCACATGATCAGATTGGTTTACATACTAGGTAGAAAACGGTCACAATTTTTAACAATGGGTTTATGGACAACTAGTGTTTTTCAGCCAATGATAAACTTCCAGTGAAATCTTATTGTGACTACCTTCAATTTCATAAGGTTCCTGTTGCAGCATCGATGTTGTAATACAATTACAATACATTCAGTTAAATAGACTTAAGCATTCATTTAGTTGTTTAAGTGTAAAATGAAATGAAGGATCAGCACACGAGCGCAGAAACTCCATTGAAAGTATAAACTTATATTTTAAAGACATGGCGGGGGAAAATGTAATTTAATGCAGTGCTTCTTACCCTGTCTGAGGCAGTGAATATCACAGATTTTTATAGAAATCAGACCTTAAACGTGTCAATTTTATAATAAAAATACAGTTCACCGAAAGAGCTGAGGCTGGCTGGCTGAAATTAAGTCAGTGTGCACATACCCCATTGAACCCATGCAAATTTGACTATGTTAATATCGTGACCTAGTATCAAACCTTATAATCAAAGGAGGTGTGAGATTGGTGCGTTACAGATGAATGGACTTCAATTAATGTGTATTGTTTCAAAATTTTTGCGGCTTATATGCAAAAAATGTACAGCAGGTTGTGACGGAAAAACAAAGTGAGAAAAAAAAAAACCATGCAATATTCAATACATGTTTCATGTTGCAATAACAATTATATGTTGCATTTTGGAGTTTTAAATGTCAAGGTACAAACTGAGAAGGTAACACTTTATTTTGATGGTCCATTTGAGTATTAGTAGACTGTCTGTTTAATATCTGTAGAGACTGCTTATAAACAGACATTTAACTGACTATAAGAAACTTTGCAAGTACATGTCAACTTACACTAACCCTACCCCTAACTCCAACCCTAACAGTCTACTTAAAATCTAATGAGAATTAATTGACATGTAGATGCAATGTAACTTAAATTCAACAAACGGACCATTAAAATAAAGTGTGACCACTGAGAATTATAAATCAGAAATTCTAGAAACACATAGGACATAAAACTCTTGGAGCTTGGAAAAAAAAAAACAGAACCGCCATTAACCATTTAACCATTCAGGGTTGTTGTGTTCATTGTGATCAGCATTATTAAATCATTAATGATCTGAAATGGATTAGCATACCATGTATCACAACTAGTAGCTCATGGACGTGAATTATATAATTATTTTATCCGTGTGAGATATATAAAAACAGATATAGCAGACTAATAAATAAATAAATATTATATGCATTTCAGAACAAAATAACAAACTAATAACAGTAACAAATGCTATTAGCTCACATGAAATGGCTAATAGTGTTTTTTCCTGCAGCGCATGTTAGTCATTACATTTAATCCTTTCAAAATCCTAAAAATGAACCTTCTGTCATCACTTACTTACTCACTCTTGACTTGTTCCAAACCAGTTTTGGTTCTTTCTGTTGAATACAAAGAAAGATACACCAAAGAAACGTGTAACCATTGGCTTCCTTAGCATTTGATTTACCTGCTATGGAAGTCAAGTGTAGGGCCAGACAGAAACTACAGACATTTTTTGCTATTTCTGCAGAAAAAAAAAAAAAGATGCGGAATGATTTTAGGAGTATCATAAATAAAAACTTAATATACTAAATAAAAAGTAATACATCTTTAATTATTTAAAATGTTTACTTTGCAAATTTAATTAGATCCACTTATTTGGTAAACAAAGCAAGTCTCTTATATAATATACCTAAAAATATATATTACTTTACAAATTTTATTGTAAACAAATCATATGAACATTTTAATATTACTATTATTATATCACAATAATATTAGTGAAATAAATTTAAAAACTGAATGAATATAAATTTACACACATACTGTATACACAAGTAAATACAAAGATTCAATCATGGGCTAAAATTCTGCATGTGCAGATTCCGTGTCGGCCTAGTCAATGGTTACCAGTTTTCCAACAGTCTTCAAAATATCTTCATTTGAGTTCAACCAAACAAAAAAAAAGTCAGTTTTGGAACAAATCAAGTGTGAGTAAAAAGTAAATAAGTACAATTTTGGTGGGTAAACTATCCCTTTAAATATTTCTATTGAATGAATAATCATTAGTCAGAATTATTAGCCCCCTTTTGAATTTTATTTTCTTTTTAAAATATTTCTCAGAGCAAGGAAATTTTCACAGTACTGTATGTCTAATAATATTTTTTTCTTCTGGAGAAAGTTTTATTTGTTTTATTACGGCTAGAATAGAAGCAGTTAAAAAAAAAAAAAAACATTTTAAGGTCAAAATTATTAGCCCCTTTAAGCACATTTTTTCCCCAAACCAACGTTATACAATAAATTACCCTATCCTGCCTAGTTAACCTAATTGAGCATTAAGCGTTTAAATGTCAAATTAAGCTGTATAAACGTGTCTTGAAAAATATCTAGTCAAACTTTATTTACTGTTATCATGGCAAAGATCAAATAAACCTGTTATTAGTGATGAGTTATTAAAACTATTATGTTTAGAAATGTGTCGAAAAAAAAATCTCTCAGTTAAACAGAAATTGGGGAAGAAAAATAAACAGGGGAGCTAATAATTTAGGGGGGCTAATAATTCTGAACGTTTCCTTTTGAGCTAAGAAATGAGAATTCCAGTGTGTAAAGTGTAATTTGTACATTCTGTCATGCTGGTGACAATTACTGTGCTTTATTAAGGTTAACAACTAATTGATTGTTAATTAAAACAATGATTGATTATGGGAATTTATGGAACTTGACATCCCAAATAGAGACAAAATTCAAAATGTGAGATATCTACCATCTGTTTTAACACCCGTCTGATCTTTAGGTGTAGCAACTGGGGCGGATGGAGCGTCTCGCTTGGCTCTCTTCTTCTCCCTCCCGCCTTGTTCTTCACCGAGGTCGATCACCAGCTCGCGCTCCGAGTCTGAGTCCACATCCGGCTCTGAACCAGCCGGCCGGACATCCTGCGCAGACTTTGTCTTCTCCTTTTGGCTCTGCGGCTGGGGTTTGCTCTTCTCCTGAGAGTCCTTCTCTGCACCACTGTTTGACTTCTCTTTGGTCTGGGGATCCAAGGTTAATTTCTTCTCCCCGCCTGATGCTCCTCCAGCAGCTGATGAGTCTTGGTCTTGTCCTTGAGTGGACAGAGTTCTGGGTCTCTTTTTGGAGTCTTTGTGGACGCTGTTGTTGTGGTTAGTGTTCTTGGGTTTCTGCTCGTCGTCAGACATGTATTCACTGTCGCTGGAGTCACATTTATCAGAGTCGTCCGAGTCCGAGTGCTCAACGCCGCCGCACATGTCATCTGAGATCTCATTGATTCCTGTGGGAACAGAAAGAAACACTTTTTTCTAAACTGGTCAAATTTAGAAGTAAAGAATAAGCACACCGGCTTGCAATTTTTACACCAGTAAACAATACACAGATGCTTTAAATTGTCAGGCAGGGTGGTTCTTAATAAAGGAAGCCAAATTTAGTCCTGGGGTCTCGTTTATAAACAAGTTGTAAGCACAAAATGGGGGTGCAAATGTGTGTACACCACTTCCCAGGCAATAATTGTGATCTATAAAAAACAAACTTGCAGGAGAATCTGTAAGTGAGCTTTAAGTAAACTTTTAATAGACATATTTAACTTAAATATTAACTTATTTGAACAACTAATTCATTCATTCATTCATTTTCCTTGGGCTTAGTCCTTTATTTATCAGGGGTTGCCACAGCTCAATGAATCACCAACTATTACTGTTTTATGTAACAGATGCCCTTCCAGCCGCAACCCAGTAATGGAAAACACTCATTCAAACACACACTCATACACTACGGCCAATTTGGTTCATCCAATTCACCTATAGCGCATGCCTTTGGACTGTGGGGGAAACCAGAGCACCCAGAGGAAATCCACACCAACACGGGGAGAACATGCAAACTCCACAGACATGCCAACTGGTCCAGCCAGGACTCAAACCAGCGACCGTCTTGCTGAGAGGTGACAGTGTTAACCACTGAGCCACACTAAACAACTATTCACAAATCATTAATAAATCAATTTTAAAAAATAGTTAAAAAGAGTTATAAAAAAAGATAGCGATGCTTTTAACTCAGAGCTCTGAAAACAAACAAAAAAAAAAAGTTGTATTATGCATGCTAGGCTAGTAGTTTACTTTAAGAAACACTTTGTAGGGCTGCTAATTGATTGTAATTAGAAATCTGTTAATCTTAAGTTCCAAAAAGAACTTTAACTTGATGTCAAACCAACAATCAAAACAATAAAAATGCTTTGACAATCTCTTATTTATCTTTATAACTCTTTGTGATAAAAAAAAACAAACAGTTTAATTCCTCCAATTTAGTTGTTCCAGTCTGAATTTCTACTTTATGTTTAAATTCTAATTCCCGTTTGCTCCTTAATTTAAATTGATGGAAAATAATGGGATTAAAAAGATATTATCAATTTAAATTTCATTATCAACTCCCACAGTAAACAATTTTAAGTTGAACAGGTATATTTTGTAGCAATATGCAAAAAGTTTGAGTGTTTATGCACAACAAAAATATTAGTAAAGATTGTGCGCTATAAAAACATTTAGTCAATTTCTTACTATAAATATATCAAAAATTTATATGATAAGAAATATGTATTGCACTCTCAATATTAATTATATTATCCCAATATTTCTATTTGTTTTAACCATTAGATTTCAAATTTTCAAATATTTATCTAGGCCAAATATTGTCCTATCCTTACAAATTAATGGAAAGCTTATTTATTTAGCTGTCAGAAGATATACAAGTCTCCCAACATGACCAGTTTTGTGGTCAATGCTCACAATTTTAAACGTTTTTGTTACCTAAAATCAAATATCATCATATCATGATTTATGGCAATGTAGGTCAGTTTGTATCTATAATGTCTGTTTATATCTATATAATATGGAGGAAATAAATGTGGAAAAATTTCTAAAACCAAGATTTCAGGGAAAATAAATGCTCATTGTTGAAGTCTGCAGTTAATATGTTTTTGTGTGTTTGTGTTTTTATTACCCAGTTGGGCCTTGCAGCTTTCTATAGTTTTATCCAAACTCCTGGTAGGTTTTTTGGGTGAGGTGAGGAGAACTGACGCCCCTTGTTGTTGCTGCTGCTGTTGTTGTACAGCCTCACTTAACTCCTTCAGGTCCATTTCAGCTTTAACACGATCTGAAAAAACACATCCAGCAGGAACATTCAATAAATAAACAATAAATAAATCCTCTCAGAAATGCTTTCAAAGTCCCTTAATCATTCAAAGTCTATTAATTTAAACAGTGGCCATATTTACATCACTTCCAGACAGATATTTCAGGCATTCAATCAAACTTACAAAACTTACCCAGATTGAGGTTAAGGATGCCTCCTGTGCCCGAGCCCCTCTCCTGTTTCACCGGTGTATTAAGCGAAAGCTTAGGGCTGCCGCTTGTCTTCAGAGATGCAGGGGATGCTATGGGCAAAACAGTAACAATTTATTACCCACTATTGTTTGCTAAAAAAAATATATATATATATATATGCCAAATACACGGTTACTATAAATGACATAAACGTGTGTTGTTAGTGTATGTACACAACCATGCTGGTACATGTGTTTGGCTGTGAGACTGAACATAAAAGTCTTCATTTGCTCCCAAATTCGGAGCCCATGGAGGTTTGGTGGATTGCTTTTTAGTGTTTAAGTTAATGTGTGTTAAAATGTACCAAATTTGGTAAAATCTTTTTTACAACAGATTGCTTTGTGAACAAGCAACAATACAAGCCAGGCTACGTGTACATGTCATTTTATTCAAATGTAACACTTATTCTTTGGCTTTGCTTTAGTTATGCAATCAGATGTATATGCCTTGATGATGCACAAACATGCAGCTCATTTGCATTTAAAGTGATGCACACCAAAACAGCTCTTTTAAGGCAGCACATCATGATTTTGCCAAGCATGATGCGATCCTGGATTAAGATCTATGTTGATCCTGGAACATTATTTTGATTCAAAAATGTAATCCATTCCTATCCCTGCCCCTAAACCCAACCATAACTGTAAAATATTCCCAAAATTATAGTGGAATAACTGTTGGATAACACTTATGTAAAAGTGCATAAACCTAACCGTGAACCTAAACTTAACATAAACGGTAAATGTATCCCTTAATTCTGATTGGCTGACTGGAATGTTGTTCCAGGATCAACATAGATGTTAATCCAGGAACACGTCCTACCTGGTGAAATCAGGTGTTTGGCTGTGAGACCGAACATAAAATCATCATTTGCTCCCTAAGCCTGAGCCCATAGAAGTTTGGTGGATTACTTTCAGTTTAAGTTAATACGTGTTATAATGTACCAAATTTGGTGAAATTATTTCACTACAGATTGCTTTGTGAACACGTGACAATACAAGCCAGGCTACGAGTATGTGTCGTTTCAGTAAAAAGTAACACTTTTTCTCTCGCTCTCAGTCGTGTTGCTTTTATTGCTGTAGCTATGCAATCAGACATGTATATGCCATGTCTTGATAATGCATGGACATTCAGCTCATTTGCATTTTAAGTGATACACACCAAAATGTCTTTTTAGACATACCCCAAAAATCACATTTTCAACATCTTATAATAAATGTGTGGTATCTTGAGCTGAAACTTCACAGACACATTTTGAGCACACCAAAGATTAATATTACATCTTGTAAAATGTGACATAATAGGGGATACTAAAGGATAGTTCACTCAAAAATGAATATTTAAAACACTTTCAGTTTTTCCTGAATGTGATGTCACTAAATAGTGATTGAACATCTAATTCTTGGAATGAAGTAGCCTATTCGCGTGAGTAAGTTACATACAAAGACAATGCAAATGTGAATAGAGGCAAATTATTGGTGCATGGTGCGAATGACGTGGAATGTACTTGAGGAAAAAAGTATCCCGTGAGTAAACTAAAGCATATTTAAGTTTCTAAATAGTCTTGACAGCTAAACATAACTCATACATTTCTGCATAAACCCACAGCCGATATGAAAACCGATTATTTTCCAGAACAATACTGGGCTCAATTTAAGCACTGGTTGGTTCCAAACCTTTATGAGTTTCCTTTTTCTGTTGAACACAAAAATAAGATATTTTGGAAATTGTTAGAAAACTGTAACCACTGGCTTTCATAGTAGAAAATACAAAAAAAGTCAATGGTTCCAGGTTTACAACATTTTCCAAAATATCTTATTTTGTGTTCAACGGAAAAACCTAACCTAAACAAGTTTATGACAAATAAAAGTTAATATAAGAGTGAATTATGACAGAATTTCAAGTTTTGGGTACTATGCCTTTAAATCTACCCAATCACCTGTACAATCCATTGAGTCTTCACCAGCGCTGCAGTGACTTGATGACATTTTTGCCCCCCGTTCGTCCTGCTCCAAGTCTGACCCGGTGTGAACTGAAGAATTGGTGCTCATTGGTGACCTGGGCATGTCCGTGACAGAGAGCCGACATCCCCCTCCTCCTGACATCACTGACTTACCGAGGAGCATCTTGGGGGATGCCGTCATGTCAAAGTTGAATTTGACTTTGTCCTGTTTCTCAGACTTCACTGTGCCTTTTTTAGGGTTATTAGGGTCCTGCAGCATCTGGAACAGGTTGTTGGGTGTGTAAGCTGTTCGGAATGGGGCATAGTTGAACACGCCATACTTCTTGCGCACATTTTCCACATAGACCTCCATTTCTTGCATGGCGCTGTTGAAAATGCTTTTGGTCTTCTTCACAGAGAAGGGGATCTCCTTAGACATGAGGTAACAGTTGTTGATGGGCACCCAGGCTCTAAAAGATACACGAAAAAAGTGGAATTATGTATTTTAATATGAGTAAATAAAATGTAAACGAATGTAGGTTTTTTTATTATAAATATAACAAATACTGATACAATAAACATTAGGATTTATTATACAGAAGGTCTGGATTAGGGTCGGTCCTGGAGGGCCATTGTACTGCAGAGTTTAGTTCCAACCCCAATTAAACACACCTGATCCAGCTAATCAAGCTCTCTCAGGTAAACTAGAAATTTCCAGGCAAGTGTGTTGAGGGAAGTTGGAGTCAAACTATATAGGACATCAGCCCTCCAGGACAGAGTTTGGACACCCCTGGTCTGGACGAATTTAAATTTATGCTTGTTCTCTGAAAATTGTCTAAAATAAATAATAATATTAAAAACTACAAATAAAATGAAAAAAAAAAAAACAGTAATATTGTAAAATATAAAATATCAGATCAATATTTATTTCTGATAATAAAGTACATTTTTTAAAGTATTATTTTAACAAGTTCTACAATTCAAAATGTGTTTTAAAATTAAACCTATGAAGTTAGTTGTGTGTTCTTTCTGTGTAGTACAAGTTAGAATTACACAATTTTAAATATATTTCTAATTATTATAATATATTTGTGATAAAACATTTTGTTCAAAAATATTAGGTTATGACTGATTCATTCATATAATAATAACCATTCTTCAGGTGTAAATGGCCCACAGAATGTGAAAAAAGACCGATGCATTGTGAACGTTAGGCTCTGAATCACTTAATGTTGCTTTTTAACATCCCAAACAAAATCACTATTATTAAAGGTGCAGTAGGTGAGCTGTGAAAATGAGAACTTGGTATAATAGCATTGAGAACACACGTCCCTACCTGCTGTCCAAAGCCATGCCTCCTGAAGTCGTTAATGGACACACTGAATAGATGACCATTAACAACCTTATAAAACCTGATCACGTCCCTCACCAGTGAGAAAACTTTATAATACTGCAATTCCAAAAAACTCGTAAAAACTGTATTATATCTAGCATGTTTTCAGTTGTGTAGCAAGCAAATTTTGTCTGTGCAATATTTTTAGCCCTATGCCTTACCCAGAATACAAAAACACGTTTAAATCATTAACAGTAATCATTTCTATCAGAATGTGAAGGGACTTTCCAACCAGCCCAACAAAAAAATGTTTCTGAACAAAGTCACCTATTGCAACCTTAAGTGAAGCCATAATTCCTGGAAATCAGAATGGAAACAGAAATAAGAGTAGCAAGTTTACCTGTCATGCTGGCCAAAGAACCGTGCATCCACCTGACCGTCCTTGTCCCTCAGGGCTTTAGCAGGCCAAAAGGGAAAACCTTTCAGTTTGGCCCACACCAGAGGATGAGGCTGAGACTGCATGAAACATAACAGACATGATCATCAGCTACACCTGAAAAACAGTCCCGATGTTCAACTGGATCAATCTGAATAACAGGGCTCGAAATTGCGACCGTTTTGGTCGGATATGCGCCTGAAATTGAATCTATGCGACCTCAAAATATATTTTGGAGCATTTGTGCGAGTGCATTAAAATGTTGCGTGTGACTGGTTTTCACTGCAAAATGTTCACCACATGCGCAGATTTAGGACACATTCACGCTGAACGCATCTTTGCACTTGAAAGGCAGCGCTCAAGAACTGTTTAAAACTGTTGTCATGTCAACTTGCTGCAGTAAACAAAGCCTGCAATGTTTGCCCCGCCTTCGCGCTCTTTTTATTGGCCCACTTTTTATTGGTTAAGATCAGCTGTCAATTACTCAGTCAACGCCTTCTGCCTTCAGATGACAGGAGAGCTGCAACCTCAAAAATGTAGCGCTGAAGACGAAGCGCTGAGGACGAGAATGACAACAACACGATCAGATTTTGTTTTCGAAAACACCTAAAGCAACAAATAATGGCACACCTAATTACTGATAATGTGGTGAATGTTAATCCACAATCTACATTTGTCGAAGAGTGGATAAAAGACTTCCATTGGCTTCAAGTCCGCTATGAAAATAACTAAAGCATTCACTGTAAAGTCTGTGGGACGGAATTTTCAGGTAACTGTCTGCCACATCTACACACGAGATGTTCTGTTTAATCCTTCATTTAATCGCTAGATGCTGTCAGCCGTGCAGCTATAAGTAAAAGTTTACACCACGTAGACCATCGCAAAAGGGCTTGCATGGACTAAGATTAAATTTATATTGCAGCTCATGAAAAGACCGGTATTGCTATTAAAATGACGTATACAAATAATAAGGTTTATATCAAAAGCAACGGTGCAATATCAAACATCACCCGTGAGAACACAGCACGTTAACAGATTCATTCATGTCAAGTAGTGCGTGCAGGGCCGGTGAGCGGTCCGCCCATGTATCTTTTGGTCACTCAATTATGTTATAAAAATGTATTTTCTTGTGATAACGGGATTTCGTTGAGACATATTTTCCTCACGCAAGCATATATATATTTTTTGCTTGTTAGTTTTGATTAGTGTTGATTTCAAATGCAATAAATCTGTTTATATAAAACTTAGCAATGGTGCTCATAAATGGTGGGTGCGACTAAATTTTGTCTGGTGCGCCTACATTTTTAAAGTTAGGAGCACCAGTGCTACCAAGCAAAAAGGTTAATTTCGAGCCCTGGAATAAGCTTAACCAGAAACCAGCACTGGTCAGAACTCACATACTGTATATCAGTGGTCTCAAACGCAATTCCTGGAGGGCCACAGCTCTGCAGATTTTAACTCCAACCACCTCCAACTCCACCTGCTTAATAGTCTCTAGTAAGGATGCAACAGTTCTCGGTAAAAAATCATATCATCCCGTTGTCTTCCCACAGTTCGATGTGCCTTGTGATCCGCAGTTCAGAATAGGCATTATTAATACTGAATTGGTAATAGAGAATACTTTAGCAAAGCAAAAAAGTTCCACCTTTGTGCTGCTGATTACCTTTCACATACACTGCACACGCGAAGACCTGTCCAATCACCTCTTAGTATGTAAATCATTTGTTGACACCACGTTTCCTCACGTATTCAGTGTGTCTGAGAGTTCAGGTAAAGCCAAAAGTGCAGGTGAGGCCAAAACACAGCAGATTGCAGTCTGTGTTTCAACATGCACTTTAGACAGACACAAAAAATAACGAATGTCGATTTTTTTTGTTGTTGCAAAGAGAGCGTAGATCAGTTGTCGACAACAAGCGGATCGGGGTCTGTGTTCAGACCCAGAAGCGTCTCATACAGACCCGGACATACAGCCTGTAGATCTGTGTGCTGGTCTGACAGTACAGCCGCACTTAGGATGGGTGTTCTTGCACACCCGATCGCTCCTGCAATTTATTCATTCTGTTTACCCGTGGTCAGTTAAAAAAGTTTTCTTGACTGACTGTTCCTGTTGATCTGATAGAGAAGAGCCGAGCACTCTCTCTTTGCTGAAGTTTCATTCTCTATGATAGTGCTTATAAGAGATTGTTGTCTTGGTAATGTAAGCGTAATTTAAACAGAAGTAATCGATTCTCAAAAAGTGCTTAATTATTAGGCCTGAGATGTGTTGATAATTATTATCTATTATATATTATTTTTATATATTATTTTATTATATATCTGCATAACTGGTTGAGACTGTTGAGTCAAGATGAAAAAATTTAAAAAGGGGAAGTTTAAGCTTTTTCTCGTTATATTAATAAACATAAAATTTTCAAAAGGCCCTATTTTTTACTTAATTAATGAAAGAACATGCAAATCTACAGTCATACATCTCTCTATTTTTAGGCTAAAACACTGCTTTATATATTTATTTATTTATTTATTTTGGCCTATTTGTATGTATGTTTGTACCTACTTGTCATTTATTTTAGTGGTCTTTTATTTCTTTAATTTTACTTTTTCCAAAATGAATCTTCATTTCATTTAACACATTTACAATAATAATAAAGCTGTTAACAAGTTTTAATGATTAATGAAGCAATTATAATGTTTTATTCTATTATTACATCTTCAGAAGTAGCAGGGTATTAACAGCTACTGTATATTTCTGTCTGTTCGCATCCCGTCCCCTTGTGCCCCCTGGCGGCAAAGTCGCAAACTGCGGTCATACCTTAAAACACGTTCTCCCGCGGCGGAGGTAGAAGGCGTGGCGGTAATGTGCATATTTAAGTAGTACCTACTGTATGTATAAAGCCTGTTGCATTGTCAGGTGTTTGTTACCTAATAAATATATATATTGTTCTTTGAACTTTTCGGTATCCATTTGTTTTCTAAACATAGCACATACCCCACCGTACCGAAACAGTGACCCTAAAACTGTGATACATAACGAACCGTGAGTAGATTGAACCGTTGCACCCCTAGTCTCTAGTAGTCATGAACATCTTGATTAGTAGGATCAGGTGTGTTCCATTAAGGTTGGAGCAAAACTGTTCAGAGCTGCGGCCCTCCAGGAACCGAGTTTGAGACCTCTGCTCTATATAAACAGTACAATTTTGAAAAGTGGATCCTCTTACACAAGGTTCACAGAACCAGTTGTCCCTCTTCTGACAGGCGGACAGGTAACACTCCGGACAAACCTCAATTTCGTTCATCTGTGGATTAATTATTGACACTGTAAAATCTGTTCCAAAACCAACCAACATAAATAAATATCCTGCGCACGCTTAGCTTACAGATCCCAGGCGTTTGAACTGTAGTTCATTTCTTTATATAACATGTTTTACATTTGTAAGAAGATCAGAAAACTCACTTCGTGTTCACAGATCTTGACAATAACTTTAGCAGTTGCCGTCAGCTTGTGGTTCCCTGAAACAGACAAACTGAGACTTAACAATTGATGCGAGGAGAAATAAATGTGTCAGAGATGAAAATAGGCTTTTGGACAATACAAATGTATCCTCTTAATTTAATTTAACTTAAATTTACTTAAATTAAATTAAATTTATCATTTATTTATTCATTCATTCATTCATTCATTCATTCAATTATTTTCTTTTCAGCTTAGTCCCTTTATTAATCTGGGGTTGCCACAGCGGAATTGACCGCCAACTTTTCCAGCATTAGTTTTACGCAGCGGATGCCCTTCCAGCTGCAACCCATCTCTGGGAAACCCACGCGACTACGTGGAAGAACATACAAACTCCACACAGTAATGCCAACTGACCCAGGCGAGGCTCGAACTAGCAACCTTCTTGCTGTGATGCGAACGTGCTACCCACTACACCACTGTAGCACCCTAATTTAATTTTATTTTATTTAATTTTGTCAAAAAGAAAACATTTTTACCGAAAATAACACCAATAATTCAGTGTAACAATAGAGTTTGAATATCAATCAATTTGTTCAGGGATATTTAGATCAAGAATCATTTGATGACATGCTAAAAGACACTATTAAAGCATCTTCATAATCTTTATGATTTGACACTATACTTTAAAGCTCATTTCTTTTATTTATCAGCAGGAATTCTCATATATGTTGTTACAAATACATTCAATTATGTCATTATAAATATACTGCTCCAAAAAATAAAGGGAATACTCTTGAGTTACATTGTCTTGTTTAAGTGTTCCCTTTATTTTTTTGAGCAGTATACAATAACATGTAGTATGCACACTTAATATTTGAATGTTTTAATAAAACAGGTTATAATATGTATAAGCATATTAGAAAAAATAATGAATTATGATGACAATAAAAAATGATGTTTTTTTTAAATATAAAATTTACTTTTGTACATTTATTTTGACCCAAAGCCCAAACCCGTACATTTAGATTTTAAGCCACATGACCAATGATTTTAGAATCCAGCACTAACCTCCATTATAAATGATACAGTTGTGTAGAATCCACTTCACGTCAGCCAGAAAAGCTTCTGTGCAACCATACATTTTCTTCTTGATATTCTGCACACACGTATTTCTCAGTTAGCATTTCTCAATTTTCATATGCATTTTTCATTTCACCAGCCTGTTTAACCCTTTATAGGGAACACATTGAAATAGCCTAGAGTGTTACAGAGTATTATTAAAAGCTAGACATAAAAATGGCAAATTACTTCATAATAAATGTAAACAAATTTACCATATATAGTTTCTCACCCAATAATTGGTTAAACTGAAGATTTCTAAAAAAAAATATCTTAGTAGATTTTGCCCAATTTTAAATGCAAAAAGCATCTTGCAATACAGAAAACCTGCAATTTACCTTCTCAAGAGTGCTGAGATCCATGGGGTGAAATATATACTCGGCATAATCCGGGTGCTGATCCAGTAACACTGGCTTCTGAAATGGTTCGGTCTGACAAAACAAATCGTTCATAAAGAAACACAGCAGAGGCCGAATCGGTGAAACACTGTCACGTTTAATCAGACACCGTCAAAATGAAAGCATGACGTGATTTAATAATTTGACTCACCCCTGGTTGTTTCATCTTCTGCAGAGCAAACTTCAGCAGGTAGGACAGCTGCTCCAGGTTCAGCATGGTCATTGCTTTACTCTGAGTCTCAATGCATTCAGCCACTGTTATTTTCTGAAGCAGAGAGTGAAATCACTGTACTGTTTATGTAAATTACAAACACACACACACACAGGTCATAATCATTTATGTGTAGTCAGGCATTATTACAAAGTGCATTGTGCTAATATATGTTAATTTCAAAGTAACTGTATATTAATACAGTAAAGTGAATTAAAATTGATTTATTTCTATAAATTTCAAAATAATTTTGATTATTTCTACTGGTGGTATAAAAAGAAACAACTGTATGTCATTCACTCTAAATTATATGTGTAAAAATGCATTGATGTTCAAATCATTGTGTTCAAAGTTCAGATTTCAAGATATATGTGGATTGTAAAAATTAAATGAATGTTGTCAGAGCAAATATCTGTACCCCAACACAACAAACTCAACCTGTTTACCTACTTTCTAAATGGTATCGTTCACAAGCAAAAGCATATTAGCTAATTAGCTTAACATGATAAGAAGCTTATAACAATTAGCTTTTCAAAACCCAGTGAGATTGTGCAGTGGTTGCCTATCTAGGCGGCTCCCTTTATAAACAGCACACTGACTGATTTAGAACTGTCTGATATTACATGCGCTTGAAAGAGGAAGAAAGTCAAAAAATAGCAGTTAGCATGTTGCTAAGCTAATAAACTAAACAGCACTACCTGGGATGAAACAGTGTTTTGATCATACATTCATTCATTCATTTTCTTTTCGGCTTAGTCCCTTTATTAATCCGGGGTCGCCACAGCGGAATGAACCGCCAACTTATCCGGCATTTGTTTTACGCAGCGGATGCCCTTCCAGCCACAACCCATCTCTGGGAAACACATCCATACATTCTCATTCACACACATACACTACGGACAATTTTAGCTTACCCAATTCACCTGTACCGCATGTCTTTGGACTGTGGGGGAAACCGGAGCACCCGGAGGAAACCCACGCAACCACGGGGAGAACAGGCAAACTCCACACAGAAATGCCAACTGGCCCAGTCGGGGATCGAACCAGCGACCTTCTTGCTGTGAGGCGATAGTGCTACCCACTAGGCCACCGTGGCGCCCTTTGATCATACAGTTGAACTATTTTAAATGTTCTCTATTTCAGTATTTAATACGATGTGTATTTATGCCACAGCCATATCATTCTGCAATCAAAGACCGGTTACTCACTGAAGCTAAGCAGGGGTGAGCCTGGTCAGTACCTGGATGGGCAATTACATGGGAAAACTAGGTTGCTGTTGGAAGTGGTGTTAGTGAGACCAGCAGGGGGCGCTCAACCTGTGGTCTGTGTGAGTCCTAATGCCCCAGCATAGTGAAGGAAACAGCATGCTGTCAGTGGGCACCGTCTTTCGGATAAGATGTTAAAACCGAGGCCCTGACTCTTTGTGGTCATAAAAAAAATCCCATGGCACTTCTTGTAAAGAGCAGGAGCACTGAATTGACTCTCACTGTCTCTCCTATAGCTGGCATGTGGTAAGCACACTGGCGCTGCCGTCGCATCATTCAAGTGAATGCTGCATGGAGGTGGTGTAGAGAGGCCCCCCCCCATGATTGTGAAGCACTTTGGGTGTATGGCCATACATGATAAGTGCGCTATACAAATATACACATTACATTACATTACATTACATTTATGAATTACCGTTTTTTGAAAATAGTTACTCTATAAAAATAATAACTCTAAAGAACATGTAAAGAAACTTAAAGTTTTGTATAACTATGTATTATTTATCTTTAAAGGCATAGTTTGTCCTTCAGAACACAAAAAAGGCAATCTGATAAAGCAAGTGCTAATAGCTAAGGGGATATTTTGAGGGTTTTTTTGTCTATAAAGTTAGACATTTACTAATATTTTATACATAAAATTGTTTATTTTTAGGACCTATTATTTTATTTGTTATTGGTTTGAATTGTATGTTTCATTTTTATATCTAGTATTCACATTTTGTTTCATTTATTTAAATTAACAAAAGAACAGTGTTGATCGGTTAACAATAACACTAATTTGGAATGACATTAAGATGACCAAATAACTAAGATTTGTTCACTTTTGGTGAAATGATACAATTTTTTTTTATATATGTATATAAGTTTTCATATTTAGGCATTCATTTACATTACAACAGTGTCTTGCAGGTCTGAAAACGCAAACTTGAATTAAAAATAAATAAAAAATAAATGATAAAAGAATAAAAGAAAATAATATATTCTATAATACATTCTTTGTCAAATGTGATTTCGTGAAACGTGGTGGGTGTTTCGCGTAACTGGACAAAAAATTTAAAGAAAAAAAAAGATTTTTTTTTAATACATCATTGTTGTAAAAATGTATAACTTTTGAATCCACTTTCCTATTAGAAATGTCCCTACGCCTCAAAATAAACAGCTCTCTAAGTCTTCTCTAAATTCTAAATTTCTATCTGACCAGCATTTCCCTAATTTGTACACACTGTCTGGAGTACTTGATTCTGATTGGTCAGTCACAACACTCAATACAGTATGTTATTCCTAGATAACAACCACTTAGACTAATAACACAGGTTCATCAGGGTACTTCAAATTATCTTGTCAATGAATACGTTCACATTTATATGCTTGTCTGTCATGCCATCGTTTTTGACTGACGTCATCTTGTGACTGAACAATATTCAAGTTAGTGTAAGCTCCATTCAGCCGTTTTCATTTCTGTTAGCTTTGCTTTTAATGAACGCATTAATAAATTATTACGGCTCAGAACAATTTGTATCGAATTTCTACGTTTTGTGACAAGTAGTTGTGTAATAAGTGGGATAAAGAACATCAGGTGTTTTTAAAAAAAAAAATTTAAATAAAGCCCTTTGGTCTTATCAAAGACTATAGAATACACAATACATGTCACATGTAAAGTGTTGAATGGGGGAAAAAG
The DNA here is from genome assembly GCA_903798035.1 of Danio albolineatus. Lineage (NCBI taxonomy): Eukaryota > Metazoa > Chordata > Actinopteri > Cypriniformes > Danionidae > Danio > Danio albolineatus. Next base: position 3,828,773 of record CAIGQQ010039592.1, on the reverse strand, counting down.
TGTAACGGTTAATATGGTGAATGATGCCCCGCCTTCTAGTACAGGAGCCAATCATCGGTCAATATAGACTGACAATTCTCCGGAGGAGGGGCTTGGACCAGACGTGAATATCTGCAGATTTAGTGTGATTAGAACATTTAGAAATTAAACTAAGACAGCTGTTGTTTAATTATATTAGTGATTCCTAATATGAAATTTAATTGTAAGCTTGGTCAAGCAATTTTGGAGAATTTGATGTTTCTCCATTCAAACAGAATGCCGGAGAGGTGTTTCAAAGATGGCCGCCCAGTGAAATGACTTGCCTTAAAGGGACTTTGGTCTAAGACAACATTCTGTGATAACAACCGCCTGGATCTACTTTACACCCTTGAACACAATATAATGTAAAACACCAAAAAACTATTCAGACGCAATCCAGACGCAACAGTACCTCACACTCTGGACAGAACCAGTCGCCCTCCGGCTCAGCGGCCAGTTTGAGGCACTTGGCGTGGTAGACGCGCGGGCAGAGCTCACAGCAGAGCACCTGGCCCTCGCGGTGGCACACCCAGCAGTAGAAGTCATTCCGCCCGTCCTGCGGTACAACATCAACAGGGTCTGTGGTGAGTGCGGGCTGCTTGACATAGTAAAAGGGACCATGTCTTAGCTCACACTGAAATGCAGGCAAGAGAGACAGGGCAAGGGGTCAAATCACAAGCCACAACACTCGCAGGGGAAACAAAGCAAGGCACTGCAATAAAATCAAGCATGGACAGGTAAGCAGTCACATGACCACTGGGTCAAAAGCAGCAAAATGGAAAGACAATGAGCACGTTTACATGCACACCAGTACGCCGATAACTCAAAAATCAGCTCACTGAAAGAACCAACTGTCCTCATTTACATGCAAATGAATAACCCATTAATGCAAGTAAACGGTTTATTCATGAAAAAGGTTTATCTGTGATTGTGAAAAAGTGATTGGCAGGTGGTAAATTGTGTGTAACTTATCTTTATTTATTTATGGTTTGGTGGGTAAAACAAAGACCATTTGGGTCAGGTAGTTGAAATAGTAGGTTACAAATAATTAATTCGTTATGAATTAATTAATTCACCACCGCCTACGACGACGACGGCATCATCCATCGCGACGTTTCACATTAGACATCATTCGATGCCAAATTGGTCAACATCGCCAAAACTTAATATCTATTTAAGTCTTTGTATCAAAAAAGCATCCAAGTTTGTGTTATATTTCCTCCTCAGATATTCCAAACACTTGCTCAGTCTGGACACACACTTTAGCATGCAGCCAGGGAGCATTCCTGACACAGGCTTTTTCAGTAGTTGCACCTAGACTGTGGAATCTCTAAAATACAACTATTCTTTATTTTACACCTTGGTTAAAAACACATTTACTATCTAAGGCAGTTAATTCTACAGGGTATTGAGGAATGAAAATGAATCTTACTTTGAATGCTTTTATTTTTATGCCCTATTTTTATTTTATTCTTTTATTTTTATGCCCTAAACCTATTTTTGTTTAGGTACATATTTTAGTGTATGCGCCTAGATTTTGAGATTTCTTACTCCATATGTAAAAGCAGTTCCAACCATATAATTTTAAATCTTGGTTAACAACATTTATCATCTCTTAATTCTACTTGGCATTGCGGAATAATGTTGAATTTTATTTATTATGTCAATGTTTTTCATTTATTTTATGCCCTAAAAAATGATCTTAATCCAATTTTTTAATCGAAAATGGTCCTCGAGCTTGCACACTTGCTAGATTTCTTTTTCACTTCAGATGTTTGTTCCAATTTGACCATAAGTGCCAAAGAAAGTGAACTTCACAGGATATTGTTCTAAAAAAAGGATATTAAAAAAAATTCCATTACAGTTTCCATTAAAAATCAATATAAACGTATGCTATAAACCATTACATAATCATTAAAACATCTCTGAGGGTTTCTATAGTTTTTTTTATTTCAGTAGTGCTATCTCACATAAGCACTTAAATAATGGACAAAAATCATATTAATGCATTTTAATGCTTGGAGAAATTACCATAAGAAGCAAAAATCAGTTTTAAAATCTCAAAAATGCAAATTAACTCATCATTTACTCCCCAACAAGTGGTTCCAAACCTTTACAACAATGGTCTCAAACTCAATTCCTGGAGGGCCGCAGCTCTACATAGTTTATCTCCAACCACCTCCAACTCACACCTGCTTAATAGTCTGTAGTCTTGAGCACACTTTGATTAGTTGTGATTAGCTGTGTTTGATTAGGGTTAGAGCAAAGCTGTGCAGAGCTGCGGCCCTCCAGGAATCCAGTTTGAGACCTATGCTTTACAAGTTTCTTTCTTTCTGTTTAACACAAAACAAGCTATTTTGAACAACATTGGAAACCAGTAACATTGGTTTAAGCCATTTATGACCTTTAAGCCATTTATGACCTTACTCTGATAAAGGAAAAAACACAATGGCCACGTGCACGTCTACATGGCCACGTGCATGGTCAGCTTTTGATTATAAGGCATGATCAAGTTAAGAACGTGCATGTAAACACACTCACTGTGCAGGATTTCATTGCCATAAACACACTTCATGACTGATGTGTGTGTGATCTGAGAACCATGTGGTGTCTGAGATCAAGTGTGTTTCGCAAAGATCGGAATGAAATCCTGAATTACCATGAAAGATGCCAAAATACAGATGAGCAGGATCACACTTTAGACAAGATTTTTAAAAAATTGAAGTATATTACATATTAATAGTTATTACTAATTATTAGTGTTGAGTACTTTCCCAGTACTCTTTCATTTCCCAGTACTGGGTTCCGGCTGGAAGAGCATTCGCTGTGTAAAACATATGTCAGAAATAGTGGCCGGTTCATTCCGCTGTCGTGACCCCTGATAAATAAGGGACTAAGCCGAAGGAAAATGAATGAATATAGTCATATAAATTTGCATGCTATTTCTATAGGAAACCAGTAAGCAAATCTACATTTGGCATCTTTCATGAAACTGTTGATATGCATTGCAACACACCACCACAAAAGACAGCACAACACTTGATCTTTAGCTGTTATTATGAAGGGAATAAAGAGTGGGACGCCCCGAAAAAGCATTCAGACATCTGACATTTAATATAAGCGTCATCTGAAACCAAATTATTATTAGTGAAAGCAAGAAGTTTTCTCAAAGCTAACTTCCTTCCTCTGAGCTGTTTTTGATATTTATCAATTGAACTACACTCTTGTTCTGACATTTTGAGTCAGTTTAGGACTTATTCAGGTAAAGAAATTACTCTTCAGTTCTAGTAAGGATGAATTAAATCAATGCAATTTAATACAATAACAAATAGTAATATATATTTTTTAACTTTTTTTTACTTTCATTTAAATATTTATTCAGCACATCTGTTGTTTACGGTCTAATAAATCTCTTTTTTCTTAGGCACCAAATCAACATATTACAAAGATCATGAACACTGAAGACTGGATGTTAGAAACTCAGCTTTGCAGGCATAAAACTTTTAAAGTAAATTAAAATTGATAAATTGTCATATACAGCTTTGGGTATGAGAGCTCTTTAGAGGTATCTTAAAACTCGAACTGACCCCCAAAAAATACACAAACATTTGAAATCACATTTTGTCTTCGTAATAAATGTACTATTTTCACATGTGAAATAGGAAATTCTCTAATTAAACCTTACTTATTTTGATATTTTATCTAATTAAATTACATAAACACAAGTAACACAAATGATATTTCACTGCCAAAATAACAATTTATTCACTCTTTATGCTTTGTGAAACACAAAAGATTGCTTATTTTGTGTTTAAAGATTAAATCTTTTTCAAAAGATCTTTATTATTATTGTTGTTTTCAAATAATTTTGTCCAGAATTTTTGCAATGCACCAAAGCTAAACTATTTTTTGAAATATCTTCTTCTGTGTATCATAGAATATTTAGAACAGCATGAGGGCAAGTAAACTCTTTATATTTGTTTGCGATATTCGTTTAACCAAGCATGCTGCAACCAAATGCTTTTTGAGACCACCATAGCTCATAGGACAGAAATCCCCACAAGGGGTCGACTTTGTTCATGCAAATCAGTAAAAGCACTTAGTCCTTTTTGTGACCAGTGTTTTATCATTTACAACTATAAACCAAAATCAAACATGTGGGTCAAAGGCACAAAGCGGTTTTCAAGCATTAAAACTAAATTGTACGACAGCCTAAATATTCATTAATTCATTTTCTTTTCGGCTTAGTCCCTTTATTAATCTGGGGTCACCACAGCGGAATGAACCGCCAACTTATCCAGCATATGTTTTACGCAGCAGATGCCCTTCAAGCAGCAACCCATCACTGGGAAACATCCAAACACTCATTCACACACATACACTATGGACAATTTAGCTTACCCAATTAACCTACACCACGTCTTTGGACTTGTGGGGGAAACTGGAGCACCCGGAGGAAACCCATGCAACGATAGGGAGAACATGCAAACTCCACACAGAAACGCTAACTGACCCAGCCAAAGCTCGAACGAGCAACCTTCTTGCTGTGAGGCAAACGTGCTACCCACTACGCCACTGTGGCACCTCAGCCTAAATATTTTTACGTAAATTAGACTGTGTCCTTTTTAATTTTAGTTTTCAGGAAAAAATAATGGCTATCCAACTTTTTTCAATGTATACTGATAGATTTTGCACAATATTTTTTATACTGAACTTTTCACACAATTTTTGTAAACAAACGACTTTGCACCAAAAAAACCTGTCATGAGTATTTAAAACAAGAATTTGATGACATTAAAAGATTAATTAACTTATACTTTCAGCAAGACATTATAATAACTCAAAATATGTTACTATTATTATTATTACTATTATAAATAATAATAATAAATAGTTTATTATGATTATTTTTTCTTTTATACTGTATATTTGAATAGTTATAAACATGTTTAATATTTACATTACATGATAAATGTCGATGGATTATTTAACCCAAAATTCATAAATAATACACCTATTTGAAACAAAAGACACTTCACTTGCATTTAAAATCCATGTCAATTTGATGATTTTTTTTATTTCAGTATGTTGCTGTACTTCCAACTGAAACTGAATATTGAGTAGGGGGCGGGGCTTTCTTCTGGCTGTTATCAAACTAACAGTAAGAGGGAGGTGGTTAAAAATATTGTGGCCGAATCAAAGAAAGACCATTACTCTAAACGTAGGAACAAATGGTCAGACTTTGATTGAAGATTACCAAAATAAACATTTTGTTTTGCATTAGATTAACTTCACCTAAAGAATAACACTGTGCGCTAGCAAAATAATCTTTGATTTCACATGTTTTCTTTGTGTACGAAATCAATTTTATAAATTTAATTTGATACAGAAACCACAACATCTTTGACCCACATATTTACAATCTACAATCAACCCTGATTTGGTCATTTGAATAATGCAAGAAAACGCAAAGGAATACAAGAAAAGACAAGAGCATGACGTATAAACAGAAAGTCTGTTTAGAAAACTATAACATTTGATTTAGTTTTTTAAATTCATCATTTGAACGCACAGTCTTTGCTCAAACCACAACAAAAGGATGAAGATGAGAGCAGTGGAGCCTGTAAGAAAACATACTTGATCTTTATTGCTGTTGACTAATCCCGGTTTCTTCTTCTTCTTTGCGGGACTGGGTGACGTGTCGGAGGGAGAGTGTCCATTTGAGGAATGTGGAGGACTGGGTGCTTTTCTCTTCTTCTCTGTCGATTCTACATCAGAGACGGCTGCCGAAAAAAACAAAAACTGCTTTATTATGCAAAGCCTACCTTGATAATACAACACCCAGGGTTCCCTCTCTAAACCAAATGTCAAATTCCCTGACTTTCAATGATAAAAAAAGCTGAATTTCCATGACTTATAATGAATAGGAAAAAAACTGCTTTAGTGTCCCTAAAGAATTTTGCGAATCTGCAAACAAATTGAGCAAAGTTTAGGGAAGTTTTAATTGGCGCAGATACTTTTTGAACAGCGTGAACACTGTGAAACTGCATTGTTTTATATTAAAAAAGCTTAATAATAGTGTATAGAAAGTGCTAATCCACTGTGTAATACTTTGAGTGGTCATAAAGTGACCCACTTCAGATGTGTCATGTGGCATTATCGAAAAGCACATTCAGTAGACGCATATTTGAAGAAGACTGTGTTCATTGTATTAAGCACTAAATTTTAACATGATTTTTTTAATGCTGCTGTTGAAGAGATATTAGCAGTTTTTCATTATTATCGTCATTATTTAGGGTCATGTATCAAATATGATGGAGTTGGCTTTATATGATTAAGAGGTAAACACTTTCTGTCTTTGTTTCTCTCAGCATTCCTTTTATTACAGAGACCAATAGCGTTTGATGTTTGAAAAAAAGTGGAGAACTAAGAATATAAAGCTAAATTGATAAATTAAACTAAATTTTGTGTATATTTTTACAGCAAAACAACATAAAAAATATATATATAAAAAATCAACAAATATTACCGTAAATTATGCCCCTAAATCAGTTATTTTGGCTGAGTGGTTGATTATTCAGTGCTTGATTTAAGCCAGATCCTGTGTTTTGCATTCCAGTACTTATTTTAATCAGTCTAGTATTAAATTGTTCCTGGTGACTACCTGCATGTGTGAAAAAAAAAACAGCAAGACTGTATGCCTTTATGCAGAAATTTAGAAGTTACATTTATCATTCACATTCACAAAATTATCCGAGTAAAATTTACTCAGTTTAGAGAGTGTTTGGTCCCTCTTTATATAAGGGCAAACAGGTTGGTGATGAGTAAAGCTGCTGTTTGTGGAGTTGCTTACTCATCCTCTGCTGAGGTTTTGAGAGATTCAATGTATTATATTTCAGCTGATTTCATCTAAGGCTGTAACTGAGAAGTCAGTTGTAATTTTGTGATTCTCTTCTGTGTTTCTGTTTATTCTCTTATTAGTCCCTCATTGTTTCATTAACTTGAGTAACTTTAACTCAAATTAGAGAAGGGCCAAATGCTATCTAAACAAAGTAAATTTTACTCAGAGAATTTTGCTGTGTTCAGAAACATAATAATGCTCTCATGCTGGGTTCACACTAAACGCGGAGCACCATGTCACTTGCTCTAGTTTACTCACAGGATGTTTTTTCCCCATCACATGGATTCTGCATCGTTCATGGCATGGCACACCGCAATAATTCACCTCAAATTTGTATGTAACTTACTTGTGTAAATATGCTACTTAATTTCAAGCATTAGATGCTGTATCACTATGTTTACATGGATATCAGTAATTAAACTATTTACCTTAATCTAAATAAGGCAATAATACATTTAATGTGTTTACATGAGTTGCATTTTTAGAATGTTTCTTTCATGTTCCCATTTTACATGTTTTAGTACATAGATTTATTAACATCATTACGTTGACACGCTGTCCTACTTTTCGTTGGAATCTCACATAATTTCGGTTGAGGTACTGGATGCGAATATGTAGTAAGGGCTAGTGGTAGAGTGTTGTTTTAATGGAATTTGATACCGCACGCCTAATTGAAAGAAACCTTCCACATTTCACAGACAGCATAAAAGTGTGCTCAGTGATGATGATGGCGGGTGTGACGAATCTCCAGGAGTTCACTGTGTGTGTGTGTGTGTAGTTGGAGATGTCTGTACTGACTCGGTAGGTATAGAGCAGTGGTGCTCAACCCTGTTCCAGGAGATCTACCTTGCTGCAGATTTAAGCTCCAACCCTGATCAAACACACCTGAACCAATAAGGATCTGAACAGCACTTGATAATTACAGGCTGGTGTGTTTGATCAGGGTTGCAGCTGAAATCTGCAGAAAGGTAGATCTCCAGGATCTGGGTTGGTCAGCCCTGGTATAGAGAATACTGTCAAACAGTCATGTGTTTATGGAATATCCTGTCCTAAAATGCGGTGGAAAATCCTCCATGATGGTCATAGATTTGTTCAAGTGTTTCCATGTCTTTACAGCGCTTCAATAACATGACTAAAACAGGAATACTCCACATGTCTTAATTCAATTTGTGTTTAACACGATTATGAGTCAGATTAACAGCCTCCAAAATCTCTGTTTACATGGTAGACTCTTAATCAACAATTGTCTTAACCACAATAAAAAAAATTGGAGTATTGGTGTCCATGTAATGAGGTAATGTTTTGGGAAAATGTGTGGCATGGTGGCTTAGTGGTTAGCACAGTCACCTCACAGCAAGAAGTTCACTGGTTTGAGTCCTGGCAGGACCAGTTGGCATTTCTGTGTGGAGTTTGCATGTTCTCCCCATATCGGTGTGGGTTTCCTCCGTGTGCTCCGGTTTCCCCCACAGTCCAAAGACATGTGGTATAGGTGAATTGGGAGAACGAGATTGGCCGTAGTGAATGTGTATCAGTGTTTCCCAGTACTGGGTTGCAGCTGGAAGGGCATTTGCTGCATAAAATATATGCTGGAATAGTTGGCGGTTCATTCCGCTGTGGTGACCCCTGATAAATATGGAACTAAGCTGAAGGAAAATGAATGAATTAAAGAATGTTTTGGGAAAACTGGAAGTGTGTGGATGTTGTCAATCACAGCAGCTTTTACTTGCTCATTTTTTGCACAATTATTCATTTATAAATTAAGCACTGGTCAAAAAATGCAGAATGTTTAATAAATAAGAGGCACAATTTAAAATGACAAGCAAATTCTCTAATATTTTCTCCTAATACTTGGACAAAAAAATAAATATAAAATTCCCTGACTTTCAATGTCTGAAATAGACCCTTTAAAACTGATATTCCAGTATTTCCATGACCTGTGAATACCCTGAACACCTCACCCAGCCTGGCCTGTGATTGTGACTGTGACCTTTTAAAGACAACACCAAAAATACATCAAATCAAACGCCAGACTAACCCACTAACACAAAGTGCCAGATACTAACAACCAACTGCCATGATGAAAGAGGAAGTTGCATGCTACATTTGATGTGGCTCATTCATTTCATCTTGAGTATTGAACTCTCACAATCGTGCAATCTAAATTTGGAGTCTTTTATGCAAGATTAAAGCACAAATTGAGAAGCCAAATCAAATCTGTACATCAAAAGGATGCAACATTGTAGAATAAAGTGGGAAAAAAATACCTTTAGGTGGCACGGACACCTCCATCCCGTCAACAGCATCGGACTCCGTCTTTACTTCCTCCACAGCCGAACTAAATGAAGCAGAGAGAGGGAGAGCAGAGGAAAATGCTGGAATAAGACACTGAAATCTCATGAGGTCTACCCCTGAGATAAAAGACTTGGGTGATGTAATCTAATCTCCTGAGTTATGTTGTTGTTGTTCATAGCAATCGTCCTCCATTCCACATCTCATCCACTTTTGCTTTGGTAAAAAAGACATTGAGAAGGACATGCTTTTCTGGCCTATGCTGAATCAGACTGAAGGCCTGTAGAGGAAATTTACAAGAGGATATTGAGCGTTTTAACCTTAGGTCATTTGACTGAGGCGGTGCGAGGTATAAACTCTCTCTCTCTGTGTCTAGTTATAGAGCAACACCTCCCTCAGATGAAGCAAACATGTTCACGGGGAATATATTGCTGTGAATAGGTCCACTCACAGGGGGATTACGACAGAGACAACGTCTTCTGAACGGTGTCTTTTAGTCAGACTCATTAGTCTACTTCTGGTCTGAGAGGATTTGGTCTTACCAAAGTTCTTTTTTTTTTTTTTTTTTTTACAAAATTCAATGCAGAAATAGCAATACACGTCTGGCCTTAAGTAGTAAACTTTGAATCATAGATTTCCTCTGCCTTACCGCCTGAAAAGAAACATTCAAGAAAGGCAATACAGAAACAGACAAGATTGACGTAAACCAAAAAAAGCCAGTTTAAGACACAGCATTTAAACAAAACCTCTAAACCAATTAAATCAACATTTTAAATAAATTAAAATACAACAAGAGGAGATTTAAAATAAATTATATTTTCCATTGACTAGTTCAACAATAACAAATGAAATATGACTAATAAAACCCATTAACACAAATGTTATAATTAATCATTAATTTTATTAACAGCCAACAAACAGACAGACAAAATATATTGAAAATTTGAATTTGCTGGGCTAAAAACTGGACATTATGTGTTTAAAATCTTTAAAAATCGAAATAAATAATATAAAACATATATTATTATTGTTTATTTTGTTTCTTTATCATGAGGAACAGAAACTGTTAACCATGAAACTAAGTTTCCACAAAACTACCAACTACAACTACCAACAGAAGGACAGAAAGTGCTTCTTCACCACGATACATTTCTGCAATACTTCTGCAATACTTCTGCAAACTAACAATGAGTACTCAAACACTAAAAGATCTCTTAACCCTTGTGCATTGTTCAAATTTACAATCCTTTTGTTATGCTCGCGATGAAAACATTCACTGAACTAAACTGCTGTAAAAACGTATCAGATAAATATATATATAGCTCAGTCCTGATCAAAACTACTTAATTGTTTAGAAAACTACAGGATTTTAACTGTTTAATTGACAAGTAAAAAAAAAAAAAGTCACTGATTTGGTGAAAAAACACACAAAATGATGTCTTAGACATGTGAAAGATCACACGTCTTGCACATGTGAACGATTACTGACAATATTGGCTCTGATGCATTGTTAGATTTTCATTTTTTCCTCCCTAATTTACTGTTGGTGGCTGTTCCATAGCCTTCCATTATATTATATTATCATCTGTGGTAAATTGGCCTGGAGGTTTTTTTTTTAAGCCTTTTCTCAAGATATGCGTCAAAATAAGATTTGTCACCTAAAATCATTCTGCTAGCTGAAACACAGAAAAAGGTTATAGACAATATAAGACATAAAATCACCCCATAGTGGATAAAAACTAACAGTACATATGGGTTAAGTTTAGCGAGCTTTGACGGCAAGGAGAAAAAAAAAAAAGTATGCTTTTATGGCTGTATTCTTTTACACTGTCTAAAAGCGTACCGAACCGTGTCATACCACTTTTTGGGTACCCTTTCGAAAAGGTACCAAACACGAGAAAAGGTACCAAAAGGTGGAGCTACACGCGCAGCTGAACGCTGATCGGTTACAGATATATGTCATTCACCCGCGCAACAAGCCAGAATGAAAACAAAGGAACCACCATGTACACAGCCGAGACATTACACCGTAAAAATATATACATATAATAACGAGCCATAGTCGACCCGAGCTCAAACAAACCTTGTCGTCTTGATGAATAGCCACAAAGCCAAGAAGAAGAGCAGATTCTCCCGTGACCTGTTGTTTTTTACGAGCTCGTCTAAAGCGGTTTCGCTTTGTTGCTTGTGCTCGCGTGCGCAACTATATTTGCAATAACAAACTTTTTGAGCTGATGATAATAATGTGCGCTTGATTATTGACATGCTTTTGAAATTCACGTGCTTTTGTTTTTGAATCTAAATAACGACTAAATGTATGCAGTGTGTAGTTTTTCTGTAATTGGTAAAATATTGGCGACTTTAAGGGACTGTATGTGTTCATATATGTTGCATTTATTTACTTATTTTATATAATCGCAGACAGTAGGCTATTTCGCATCACTGATCTGGTTATAATCAGATCATGTTCATAGAAAGGTTAGTAATGAGCATTTATACAGCAGTATTTATGTGTATAATAAAGCATATCTTTTGGGAGAAGTGCTTCTCATTTGATATGTGAGCGACCTATACAGCTTTACTGTAGAAATTTCTCGAGCGAGAATGACATCGTCTGAAACTTTCTGTCGTACACCACGCCCACCAAGAGTACCCTTTTAGTAGTGGAAACACAAGCCTGATAAAGGTGACCCATACAGATCCGTACTGTACCGTAACAGGCCATTAGTGGTCACTGGCTTCCATTTCTGTGGTATAAGTTCACTAGTCCCGCCAACAATTTAATTTTATTGGACAGATTGCCTTTTTGTCTTTGTTTGAACATTCAAATAGTTTGTTGCCTTTGTCTAGGAATATAAATGCTGCAGACATTGTGAATATAACAAATTCAAAAACATTGACAAAATACTTTTTTAGGATTTTCATCTTATTTTTTTTTTACCTTCAAGGAAGCACGGCCATTTGTAAATTAACGAGTCTGACTTCCAGTCTGATTCCAGGTATTTCTTGCAGATTCAATATTGCAAACAGCTATTATTTACCAAATTCATTTAAAGTTTTGTTAAAATGCCATATTGCCATAATAACAACAAACATTTTAGCGCAACCAGTTTTACTAAACTTTGTTATTCTTGTTACATCTCGCACATTCACAGAAAAAGTTTCAAAATAAGGCCAATTGGCCTCTGGTTCTGTATTGGTGGCATTAGCTAGGTAGTCCCACCCACAATTAACTGAGCATTTTAGATATTCATAGTGTGAATTTTCAAATTGTATTGTTGATTTTCTCTTAGGAAGGCTTTTAATATGAGCAGACATTTTGTCCACACTGAAAGTGTAAATTCTGGCTAAATTCGCATAAAACAATTTGAGGGTTCATATTACCTTATTTTTTATCAGGTGAGGCCATTTGCAAATGTAATCTGACTTCAGTTCTTGCTATATATTGCAAACTGGTATTTCTTATCATGCTACTTTAACATAGTCTTAATTAAAAACACCAAATTGTAGCGCAAAGATTTTTTGCATATTTACTTATTATTCTCTTTATGCATCTAATAAAACAGAAGTCCTGCATGTTAGTTTATCAACGTGTTGAAAAACAAGGTGAATATTGAAATATTAAAGAAGATTTAGACTACCCAAAAGTAATATGCGTAAATAGCTTTGTATTTTATGCAACAAATGCAATGCCTTTGAGAAAGATTTTTGTATTTTGTTCAGCTTGTGCCCAATACTTGAGCAAAAGAACTTCTGATCTTATAGACTTAAAACGTAATATTATGACCAAAACTTTACATTGAAGAACATGAACAAAATAAACAGTACATACTCAGCAATACCGTAATCAGATCAGAACAATAGTTAACAAAAATGACAAGATAAAGGATTTAACAACAGCAAAAAGAACTGACTACTTAACACTCTACTTACACTCCACCTTGACCACAATGAGGCCTTATTCACCACTAACTGAGAACCCCACCATAGTCAATCAATCAACAAAAACCTCCTCAACCGCAAGAGTAGGATGGAAAAGATGGTACCAAAAAGAAATGCGTAAATGACAAGTGAAAGAAAAGAGGCGGACCAAGGCCAACGGCACAAACAAAATCCTACAACGACGAGGCCTTGATCCTGGCCTTTGTGCAGAAGAAAGGAAAGACTAGAAAAGCTCAAAAGCCGGTAACGGATCTCTATTACATCAGGATTAGACTGACAGGATTGATCATCAGGCCACTATGAGGCCTTGGTCTTTCACTAATTTTCATTGACAGGGCCGCAGTTTAACACTGCAGGAACAAAAATCCACGTTCTCTTGATTCATTAGGACAATAAAACCAAAAATTCATCAGATAAATCTAAAAGGCCACATAATCTTCCACAGCGATGAACAAAACTCACCTTTTCACAAGAAAATATTCCAGCAAAAAAAATCTGAAAAGTCATAAGTAATCAGCAGTGTGTCAGAAAGGAGAGTAATGACATTAGGAGAACGAATATCCGCTTCAGCAAATCTAAATTAGACATTAGATGTCTGAGGAGGGAAACGCACATCTAAGCGTGTACCCAAGGGCCTGAGGGCTCTCCATTTTGGACTTTAATGCGAGGCCGAAAGGAGCCGCATGGATGTAGTTTCACATTAGGGCCAAGTCACGTCAGAAACTCCCATCCACTAGGACTCCCTTTTCCTGCTGGCTTGAGAAAGGTCAAGCCAACTGTGTGGCTGAAAAATCCAGATCCCTACACAGAAATCAAAGAAACAGGAAGTCCTGAGGCTGATCCGGTGAAGAGGAAGAAAAGCACCAATCTGCAAGCAAACCGGCCTCCGAAACCAGATCTTCTAGAATGATCTGAGCCGAGAGACAAGCAGAGGTCCTCGCAAACAGACCAAATAAAGAGAAAGGCAGCTGTGAATGTGGAGATAACTGGTCAGAGAGTGAGCCGAGGTCTCTCTTTTTTTCTCTCTTCGCAGGAAATGAGAGTGCCTCCCTTCCCCCACCGCTCCGTTCGGCTCGAGCTCCCCTTCCCCCCTCCCTCTAGGCCACAGACGCGGGCTCTGGCACGTCCATGGCACAGGAGCTTACAGTAAACAGGGAGAACGAGAGAAAACCTTGCGTTTAGGCCAGTCTCAAGAGCCACAGCTGAGAAAAAAACAAGTCAAGTGGCAATGCACTTGAGTATCAACATGCAAACTAACCTCATGCCATTCAGGCAAGCCAAAACCTTCCCCGAGCTGTAAAAAAAAGTAGCTTTCGTGGCCGCTTTACGAATCACTTCAAGGGCAACACGGTTGCTTCCTGTCACAGATGCTGACGTCGATGTGATTTGACTGTTTCTGTTGCTCTTTACTCAGTCAAAATAGCCTCGTCAAACCACTGTGGGTCATTTATTCCTCCAAATGAAACCGAGACAATTCTTTACAACATCTTTTCCTTGACAAAAATCCCAGTCGCAGTGGTGTAATCTCCCTGGGAACACAAAACCTGCACTGCACTGTATTAAGACAAGCTACATGTAGGTTAGCAATAAATATACAAACCAACACTGTAAAAAAATGCTGGGTTCCACACAACTCCTTCATGTAGTCCCAACACAAATCGATCAAGTTGACGTAATTGTTTTTACAAATTTAAGTGGATTGTACATGAAAGGGTTAAGTTAGATTAAGGGATAAGCTAAAAAAACATAAGGATTGTGTTGTTTCAACTCATTTTAAATAAGTAGTTTGAAAAAGCAGCAAAAGTCTGAGTGTGGGCGACTATATTGCTATTGCAATTACATTAATTGTTCATAATTACAAGAGCCAATTCACAAACCATTTGCTGTTATTAAACAGGCGAAATATGATATGTACTGGATGGGGTTTTTGAAACGCTGCCATAAATATCATTAGAAGGGCCAAGGATCCTTTGGGAATATGGCAGGAGGCTTTTGGTCCCGTGTGGTTTGTGCTCGCTTGTTTTGTCTTTGGGATCAGCTGTGTGTGTGTGTGTGTGTGTGTGTGTGTGTGTGTGTGTGTGTGTATGTGTTGCGATGCTATTTTATAGTTAACTTTATCATGAATCTTCAAATGAGATGAATAATATGCTAATTTCATCTGAATGAAAAGTGAGTTTTATGTCACAGGTTTGGTTTTTACTGTTCATTTGAAAACGAAACTGAATTCAAATTTGATGCATTTCAGCTCTGCTACTGAGCAAAGCAAAAAACGAAACATCTGCTCGTAAAAGCAAATGAAGCAAAAATGAAACCGGATCATAGCTGTGATGACCTTTAAAACCGACCATATGTCTGTTCACATGCAGTGAGAAAAGTACATACATTTAGATATAATATGAGTGTAGTTGATAACATCTTTTACAATATAACCTCATCAAACAGACCAATTACTTAAGATGTATTAAAAAGCATTTTAAAAGTTATTCAATTCAAAAGCAAAACAAATTTAAAAAATCATTCACGTGATCTTGAAATTAAACTAAATGCTTAAATTAAAACAAAACAGTCTAACCTCTAAAATATCTACTATAAAACCTCTATAAAAACCTCTATAATATCTAAAAAAAATCTTCAAATTCAACTCACACCCTGAATCACTCATCTGATCCCTGAGATGTCATGGTGTACTTATTCATTTTCAAATATCTCAACAGTGCTAACGCTAACTTCACATAATCATAGTGCAAAAAGTGCTGCTCACAAAGAAAATGAAAGTGAATTATTAATCTGATCAACTTTAAAACCAGTAATATGGCTTTTGCCGTTGTGTCTGTCTGCGTTTAGTGACATATACATATACATA
>CAIGQQ010039592.1:3785285-3812360 GCA_903798035.1 Danio albolineatus | reverse complement strand
ATATATATATATATATATATATATATATATATATATATATACACACACATATATACATATACATATATATATATATATATAACATTTGAATGTTTGTTTTGGGTGATTTAAAATCATCTATAAAGAATAATCCATGCTTAAAATAGGCTGTAGAGCCTTTTGACAAAATGAATGTGTTCAAACTCAAACTTGGACCAACACTGAAAACACCCCTATTAAAACTCATGAAAATGTCCTGACTGACCAATTATTTTCTAGAAAATGTTCCATTACATATGACATATAAGATATATAAAATTCCTTATTTGTGTAAACATACCTAGCAACAAAGCTCTTTATGATTCTGATATATTACCTACACATATATGGACAAAAAATATATAATATAAGAAAAAAACATTTAAATTCAGCTCTCTATCTCTCATTGGTCACTCTTGTCCTGAATTACCCATCCTGCCCCTCTGTTAAATGACCACAGCTGGGACTCCCAGCTCTCTTATAGGGCCCTAGCACATGCCTCCATTTTCTGTGGCGTGGTTTGTGACTCAAACACAGACAATGGGACAGGCAATCAGCTTACCAAAGTACATCACCCAAAGCACACCCCCTGATCCTTCACCACCACCACCACCACCCCCACATGGGGCAGATCAACAGAGGGCACACACACACACACACACACACACACACACACACACAAACAAACAACACACACAACACATCCAGAAATGACTGAGAATGTTTGTCACTTCAGCAATGACTGATAGCTGCCTATGTTTGCCACGAAACCATGTGACCGAGCAGCACACAGGCCAAAGCTCAGGAGAGGGAGAACTGACCCCCCTCTCTTCCCCTCCTCCTCCTCCTCTCTGCCCTGTTTTTCACAGGCACAGGCCTCTCTCTTTTTTGCTAGGCCTCCCCAGTCACTGGAGAAGCAAATCTGCAATTCACAGTGTTAGCAGTGGATGAAAACAGTACGATGACGAGAAAGGACAGACGTAATAAAACATCAGGCTTACCTCTGTGGATGCATGGCTGAAACAGTGTAATGTCAATACTTATAAAACATGGAGGACAAGCCTTTAGACAAGGGAGGGCTCTCCTCTCCACACTCAGAGCTCAGGCCTGTCTGATCAGAGCAGGGCCGTGACTGGCTGCCCTCCCACTAGCAGGATGTAAGGCCGCGTCTGATTGGCCGAAGCGCTTCCTGAGTAATTATCTTTGTTCGGCACTGGCAGGATCAGCAGTGAGTGCTGGAAAGAGCACAGAGGAGAGGGAGAGAGAGAAATCTAGGCCTCGTTTACTCAAAACACATGCTTGTTTATGCAGAGCCGGCATGGAAAGGCGGCTAAACGTCCCTTAGCTGTGTGTTCTGGGGTTAGGTTTGTGCGTTAGAGTGCTTTAGTTTGTGTGTGCGCTTGTGTGTCGAGTCAGTGTGGAGCCATAGGCCTTTGTTTAATCCCTCCCCCCACTGGAGCCGCTTGAGAAACAGGAGACACTCCTTTAGTAAAAACCCAACCAGCCCTGAGCAAAAAATAGTGCAGTCATTGTGACTTCCTGTGCTTGAACTGCAGCCCATTTATGAGTGACATGCAAAGCAGACCAAATACTCACACTCAAAAAGAGAAATGCCGTGCTGGTTTTGTGTCAGCTAGCAAAAGGAACTACATTTGGATTGTATATGATGATTAATGGAACAAATTCATTTGATTAGCTAACGTTTACCGCAAACATTCATTCAAAAACTAGTCAACAAAACACTGAATTCAACACAGTATAGGTGTTGGGTGACTTCCTTACACCCTTAACCCTTAACTGCCTTACCGAGACAAAAAAAATAAAAAATGTCCTAATGTCGCTAGTTAACACACTCAATGCATTATTTTCAACAAATCACATAATTTTTTAAATATCAGCCTCTACCCAATGGTTCATTAGTCGGTTTATGGTAAAAGTATTGGAATTAATACATATACTACGAAAAATCGGAAAATATGAAGTGTAAGACCAACTTATTAAAAAAAATATTCAAAATAAAACATTTTTGATTAATAATCTTTATTTTTTTATGCTATAAAATATTTCAGATTCTCATTTAACATGTTTTCTTGTTTTTTTCCACAATAAAACCAAAATCAAGAGTCGTAGTGCAACAGAATTATGTTTGTTTGATTATTTTGTCAACCAACAATGCTGTGTGTGTAAATTATTATTTAAAACGGCCGTTCTTTAAATCACTTCAACAGTTAGCCGGCAGCTAGCTCTCTGCAACTCTCACATGGTCGCCCACTGAAGCTAAGCAGGACTGCGCCCAGTCAGTACCTGGATGGGAGACCACATGGGAAAACTGGGTTGCTGCCGGAAGTGGTGTTAGTGAGGCCAGCAGGGGGCGCCCAACCTGCGGTCTGTGTGGGCCCTAATGCCCCAGTATAGTGACGGGGACTCTATACTGCTCAGTGAGCGCCGTCTTTCGGATGAGACGTTAAACCGAGGTCCTGACTCTCTGTGGTCGTTAAAAATCCCAGGATGTCCTTCGAAAAAGGGTAGGGGTTTAACCCCAGCATCCTGGCCAAATTTGCCCTCTGGCCTCCTAACCATCCCCATATCATAAGTGGCTTAATCACTCTGTCTCCTCTCCACCAATCAGCTGGTGTGTGGTGTGCGGTCAAAATGGCTGCCGTCGTGTCATCCAGGTGGATGCTGCACACTGGTGGTGGATGAGGAGATCCCCCCCATTGTGTAAAGCGCTTTGAGTGCCCAGAAAAGCGCTATATAAATGTAAGGAATTATTATTATTATTATTATTATTATTTAAAACAGTCAAAATATGGTCAAACATTTGGTAGAGCAGGCAGGTAAAGGGTTAAAGGGGTAGTTCACCCAAAAATGAACATTTGGTCATAATTTACTCACAATACTATGGAGTCAATCTAGGGCTATATATATATACTTGCAAAATAATAAAAAAAGGTTTTGCAAACGAAAAATAAAGTTTTGAGCAAAAAATAAAATAAAATAAATGCAAATCTCTAAAAATTCCAAAGCCAACGTTTATTTTTGTGAAATAAAAATGAAATCTGCAAACAATAAAAAGAACTGCACATAAAAATCAAGCAGTGCAAAAAAATAACAATAAAAAAATAAAATATTTGCAAATCAAAAAACAAAAAACAAAAAAACTATATGTATTTGCTAAACATTTTTCTAAAATTGCTTTTACAAAACCTGTCTAGTCAAGTGCAATGCTTTGATTTGCTGTTTTTCAACCGTGAGTCTGCGATGCTGTTTTCACTTTGCACTTCACATTTCTGTGATTTGACGGAGTCAAGGGAACTTGGACGTTTATGGCAGTCTCGGACCTACTGTGGGCTGTAAGACCACCTTGGTGATACTGTGTCTCCAGGTGATGATGTCGCTTTAATAGAGTGTCGCTTAACAAGTTTTTTTTTTTTTTTGCACTGCTTGATTTTTATTCACACTTCTTTTTCTGTTTGTAAATTTCATTTTTATTTCTCAAAATTTCATTTTCCCTTTGTAGTTCTTTATTTTTGTTAGCAAAAATTATTTCATTTCTTAAAAAATGTATTTTCGCTTTACAATTTTTGGAGATTTGCATTTATTTATTTATTTATTTTTTTTGCTCAATACTTTATTTTTGTTTGCAAAAAGTATTTTATTTTGTAAGATACATATGACCCAAGATTGACTCCATACCACCTTCACTTGTTCAAAATCTGCTTATTTTTTTAAATGATGGTTATTGCTGGGACTCATTGACTACCATAGTCCCAACAACCAGCATTCTTTTGTGTTCAACAGAAAAAAGAAACTTATAAAGGTTTAAAACAACAAAAAGGGAGAGTACATTTCAGGGGTAATTTTCCTTGTTGGGTGAGGTAACCCTTTAAGTCTCAAATGCTTTTTGTATTAAGGCTTTGGCACATTAAGAGTGACTTGTACTTATTACTAGGAACATATTTAGGCCTTCACAGCTAAAGCTTTTACTAGGCCTCAAAACAACACCACTTGCTCAGTTACACTTACACAACACTGACATCTACTGGAGACACAGAGCATTGACTCAGGACTGAACATTAGGGCAAAATATGAACTGTCATAACTGCTAGTAAGGTGAATGAAAATCTGTCTGAAACAGTGATACTACTTAAACTATTTGAAGTTGGAATTTGGTGAACGAAACAACACTTAAATGAAATTAAATGAAAGAAATATTGCTTTGGCAATTAAACGAAATAAGCTCATGTTTGCATACCATAATTATATATTCATTGTCTTTTCAGCTTAGTCCCTTTATAATCCAGGGTCGCCACAGTGGAATGAACCATCAACTTATCCAGCATATGTTTTACACAGCGGATGACCTTCCAGCTGCAACCCATCACTGGGAAACATCCATATACACTCATTCACACATATACACTACAAACAATTTTATCTTACCCAATTCACCTATAGCATGTCTTTGGACTTGAGGGGGAAACCTAAGCACCCAGAGGAAACCCACGTGAACACGGGGAGAACATGCAAACTCCACACCGAAATGCCAACTGACCCAGCTGTGGTTCGAACCAGCAACCTTCTTGCTGTGAGGTGACAGCGCTACCCACTGCACCACCGCGTCACCCCATACAATAATTATTACAATTAAAATGAACAACTAATAATTATCACATCTAATTAAAAAAAAAAACAATGAACTACTAAATATAACTAAAATAGCAGAACAAGAGAATTTGTATTTATTTATAATTTTAAGTGCAGCAAAGCTATATAGAAATATAAAACAATAAAACAAATGACAAGCACATAAAAATAAGTTGAAGCATAAATATTAGATTAAAAACTAATCTTATATATAAATAACTAGATAAGTTGCAGTGGCAACTAAATAAATACATTTTCACTACTAGGTCATCAGCTCTGTCAACAACCCTCATGAGAAACTCCATTACTAGGGCCACACGGAATCTGTGCGTGCAGAATTACGCAGATTTCCACAGATTTTTAGCCCATCAGTGATTCTGTTTATTTACTGGTGTAAATGTGTGTAAATTTATATTTATTCAGTTTTTAAATTAATTTCAGTAAAATTACTGACTAATATGAAAATATTCATATGATTTATTTACAATACAGTTTGTAAAGTCATATTTTCTGTCTTTAAGTAGATATTTTGTATGAGAGGCTTGCTTTGTTTACCAAATAAAGTGGATATAATTGGATTCACATTGTAAACATTAAATACAAGTTAAGAAGGCATTACATTTATTTTATATATTAAGTTTTTAGTTATGATACTCCTAAAATCATTCTGCATAAATCTGCAGATTTTTTACAAAATACTCAGCAGAAGTAGCAAAAAATGTCCACAGATTCTGTCTGGCCCTATCCATTACCCAGCATTTCCCTGAATCCACAGCTGCACCTATTTTTCCAATCAGCACACCTGCCATCAATCACTTTATCCCCCTCACCATAAGAGCACCTTTCCCAGGAGCCAGGTCTTCTGTGTGATTCCTGCAGGTCTTAATGCTTCAACCCAGCTTTAGTGGCTTCAGATTTGCTCACATTATCAGGTTGTAAGCGCTGATTGAGATTCACTTCATCTATGTTACATTTAGTGGTGGGAAAAGCGAGGCTTCATGAAACACTGAAACAGTCGAGGCAAATGTGTCGAAGCTTTGAAACCTGTCTCTACAGTGACACTTAGCGGTCATTTTCCTGTGTATTGCACTGGAACAGTTTCAGAAAAGAGCAAATTAAGGTATTAAACCCCACTTTGCAGAGATGAGCCTTCAAGTGATTTAGTGGAGCAGTGAGAGTTACTGACTCGCATGCAGGGATAATTGGTTGGAATCCAGGCTGATACAGGATGGTCGGTTTGAAATGCTCTGTTCTTGTATCGTTTTGTCTGACATCCGAATGAACACTTTGTGAATAAATTTTTTGCTTTTGTCATAAAACAGGGTTGTTGCTAGATCAGATAGGGTTGTGGCCGGAATTAACAAGAACTGTTATTTATTACATTTCCCATTTATTGTATTTTATTAACATCTAACGTTACCTAAACCCAACATCACAGCACTGTCATAATATTAATTATTATTAAACAGTGTTACAGAAATGATGCTATATTGATTGTGTATCCGCAGCTGTATCCTATCTAGACTACACCATAAAACAGTAACATTATTAAAATGATCCATGCTTTGAATCGCTTTAGTCACGTGACCTGGGTGTTTTAAATCATGCTTCGGGATCTTGACACTGTGTCAAAATGTCAGGTTCACGTCAGCCATCCCTAGTTACATGTCTGAATCTACCTGTGTGCTAGCTGCCAGGAATATATACCAAACTCACTGGTCTTGGATCCCTGTGTACTTAACATCCCTTGGATCCTTCTACTTGTTGCCAGTCTGTCCATTCCTGATCCCATCCACCTGGAAAAGAGAGAGCACAAACATTATCCTTCCTGAGTTAAAGGGTTAGTTCACCCAAAATTGACAATCTTTAATTACTCAACCCTATGTAATTCCAGTCCCCTTAGATCTCCTCTTCAGAACACAGAGATACTTTGGATGAAATCGGAAAGCTCCCTCAACCTCCATAGACCGCAAAGGTCCCGACAGGTTCACAGTTCAGAAAAATACTAAAAACATCCTTAAAATAGACCATAAACCAGGGATCACCAAACTTATTCCTAAAGGTCCCGTGTCCTGCAGGGTTTAGCTCCAACTTGTCTCAAAACACCTGTCTGGATGTTTCAAGTATACCTAGTGAGAGCTTGATTAGCTTGTTCAGGTGTGTTTGATTAGGGTTGGAGCTAAAATCTGCAGGACACCAGACCTACAGGAACAAGTTTGGTGATCCCTGCCATACACCTTTAGTGATTTTGTGCACACATATAACAAAAACGAAAACAGCTGGGCGTTATGACAAAAAACAATCACAAATGTATCACAATACAAGTCGTTTCATATCCTGTTAATATATACTAATATATATACTCTCTCTCTCTATTTATATAAATATATAAAGTATGTATATATACATACAGTAATGTGAGTGTGTGTGTGTGTATGTATGTATGTATGTATGTGTATATATATATATGTATATATGTATGTATATATATATATATATATATACTATTAATTGATTGAATTTACAGAAATGGTTATATACCATGATATATTATATTATATTGTTCACATGAAAGGCTCTTTTTGTCCATTTAAAGTACAGGCTACTGTATACTCAGAAAGAAAACGTACTCATTCAAATGTGATCATATTTCTCATACGTATAGAACCTTAGGGCAAATGTTTGATTAAAAATGTAGAAATATAAAATACATATGAATAAAATATAAAACACTGATCAAAACCTAACTATTACAGGTCCGACTTGAAATTAAAATAAAACATTGCTGTATAAAATGCAAAATGTAAACGTGGTACTTTTAAGACTGCAACTTTTTCACTATTCTGTTACTCAAATTTCTGTCTGCATCCCCATTTTAGTATGCAATATCGCTCTTGTCTAAATTATTACCACAAAATACAGGACTGACAGAGCATAATATGAAATAATAGACTTTTTATTTTGTCCATAGAATATTTATTGTCATTTTGCACAGCCCTAAGAATGACTTTATCCAACAGTTATCTCTCAGTGTCAGTAACTTCCAATGCATCAAAGCACAGGTGTATCCGAGGTATACATCAGCAGCGCATTAAAGCGCTCTTATTAACATGCACCCTATACAGACACTGAGGAAAGTGTTTTAATATTATTTATGCACAAAAGCCAAAGAAATTCTTATTGCTTCAATATTTAGATCGAACCACTGAATATGATCTGTTCTGAGGATGTGTTTTTGGTATTTTTCTGTACTTTATACGAGACTTCCGTAATTCTGAGGGTGCTCTCAGATTTCAAACAATATACCATCATTTTTGTTCAGAGGATGAACAAAGGTCTCAGAGGATTGGAACAACATGAGGGTGAGTAATTAATGATAGAATTATTACTTATGGGTGAACTTATCCATTAAGTGTATCCTCCACTTTATATACAGTACTATTTTACCGCACAGTGTTCATCAAACATGTTGTTTCCCCTGCCCTATACCCTTACAATAATAAAGTCACTTGCAAATCCTAAATTTATTTATAAACATACAAATCTTCATTTTGGTTTATTTTAAATCGCGTACTAATGTGTGCTGAGCTGTTAGAACTTTAACTGGACTTTCAGTCTCTCTTTCTCTCTCTCTCTAAAAGGGGCATGTCACTCCACGTGATACTGAGAATTACAAGTAAAGCACCTGATAAGAACAAACGTTTGCGAAATGAACATGTAGCTATATCTGAAAGCTCTGCCAGCTCATGTAAAAAGGTAAGATCACTCATTTTGTGTCGTATCGTCATAATTTATATCATTTATCTAGATATCAATCAAAGCAAATGCATGTTGAATTAATATAGGGAATTATATGATATGCACAAAGACTTAAAGATACTATAGCAAAGGTAAACAGATATTTGGTTAGCTAATGAAAAGTAGCTTACAGCAGATTTTATTTATTTGCTTTTTCCTCTTATAGGGAAGCACAAAGCATGCCCCCTTCAGCCAGCACAAACCTGGGCTACACCCCTCCAGATGGAGGCTGGGGTTGGGCTGTGGTGTTTGGATCGTTTATCTCCATTGGCTTCTCCTACGCCTTCCCCAAATCCCTCACCATCTATTTCAAAGAAATCCAGGAGTATTTCTTCATCTCCTACAGCCAGATTGCCTGGGTCTCCTCCATCATGCTGGCGACCATGTATGCAGGAGGTTAGAAATGGGCATACAGTACTCAATTTGGCATAACTTTAATGAGGTGACCAAACGTCTCTCTCTCTTTTTTCCCAGGGAGAGCGCCACATTTCAGCTTTATTTTCCTATGGGATAAGCTTTTTAATTTTACCAACAACTGGCTGAGCTAATAGCTTAATATGCTATCACGCCAAAATAGACTAATTAATTGTAGCAAATCATGTCGTAGTATATATTAAAATAAGAAAACTGTCCAGTCACAAGTTCCACATTAACAGCGCCAGTGCTCATAAATGAAAGTGCGGAGAAGTTTAATCTTTAGTTGACACTACGGGAAAAAAACTTATGACTATTATATAAGGTGTGTTGACAGTTTTTTTAGGACTCACAAATTTCGGAGTGACATCAGGAAATCATCATAAATTGTGACATAGTGACAACAGCTACAATGGATTAAAATATATATATTTTTATTTATTCATTTATTCACTTATTTATTTGTTTATTTATTTATTTTTGTACAACTACTGAATTAACGATTTGTGTTTAAGTATTTTTTTTCTTCTAGAATTTTTGTTTTTGCTTCTTTCAAATTTAAAATAGACTTTTTGTCATTTAAAGCATGAGTTCCCAAACTTTTCACCTTACAACCCCCAAAATAACAAATCCAGTGACTCGTGACCTCAAGGTGGTCATAAACATACAAACATTGCACAAAATACACCAATAGCAAATATTTAAACAAGCTTATTGACAACACAAAAAAGTGCAACAGTCTAACAAGCATATATTTTTTATAGTCATTATTCATTTGTTTTATTTAATATCAACCTCACTTAATGAGAATGGTGGGCATAAAGTTCCCAGCACAAGCCTATTCTTGGTGTAATTTTGGAGACCATCACTTGGAGATTGTTCTCCTTGTTCATTTGTAATGTACGTGAATGCAGTAAAGGTGTCAAAGTATAACATTGTGCGGATAATCAATCTGCAGCAACAAATACTATTGCTGTGTCATTTTTCCAGCGTAACAACCCCATGGGTGTAGCAATCTAATGGAAAATAAGAATTGAAAGGCTGATGGCTTTTTGTTGTGGATTGTTGTTTTTTTAATCTAACTTTTAAATGCTATTTTTAACTTCTGTACAGTAGGTTATGGATAAAATATGGTAATTCTAATAGTTCAATAATATATATGATATTTTTGGAAATCACCAAGCAACCCCCCTTATGGTCCAGGCCAGAATAACAAAAAAAGATGCCACTTGCCCCAAAATTGACACGATAGTTTTAACTTTAGAAGAGTTTTACTACCCCTGCTTTTTTAATCACACATAAAATCATTAGCATTTGCTACCAATTGTAATTTACTTGGGGGAAAAAAGCTCTAAATTACAATTTAAGTTGATTTCACCAATACCTTTACACAATACAACAAATATTAACATTTTACTGAAACACCTACAGTACATACTAATCAAGAAAAGCTGATCATTTTTAAGTTTATTCATTCATTCATTTTCTTTTCAGCTTAGTCCCTTTATTAATCTGGGATCGCCACAGCGGAATGAACCGCCAACTTATCCAGGATATGTCTAATGCAGCGGATGCCCTTCCAGCTGCAACCCAACACTGGGAAACATCCATACGCACTCATTCACACTTCATTACCCAATTCACCTATAGTGCATGTCTTTGGACTGTGGGCGAAACCGGAGCACCCGGAAGAAAACCCACGAGAACACGGGAAGAAACTCCATGCAAACTCTACACATAACCCAGCCAAGGCTCAAACCAGCGACTTTCTTGCTGTGAGGCGACAGTGCTACCCACTGCACCGCCGTGCTGCATTTTTTGGTTTATTTATTTATTATTATTATCATTTTTGTTTATTATTTTCAAGTTTCAAGAAATTATTTCATTTTTGAGTGTGAGTGCACATAATCTTTGGAAAGCGGCACCACTGCTTTGCTTTCCAGGTACTCCCACATTCAAGCAGAGATCAATGTTTGCTAGAGTAACCAAATAAAATGAGGAACCAAAATCATTACTTTGTCCTCGTGGTTTCACAATGACCCCTTTCAGGTTTGTTTGTAGTGTGTAGTTTAGTATTTTGTATGATCTCTTGCCAAGGTTGTATTTACAGGTCAAAGTTTAATGGGTTCATGACACATAAAAAGGGCTAAGCATTCTCTCACTCTCTCTCTCTCTCTCTCTCTCTCTCTCTTTGCAGGACCTGTGAGCAGTATTTTGGTTAACCGATATGGTAGCCGCTCTGTGGTGATTGTTGGACTTATGGTCGGGGTTGCTATGGTAACGGCTTCTTTTGGCACCAGCATTTTGCATTTGTATTTATGCGTTGGAGTCATTGGAGGTACTTATTTTAATATTTCATCATGTCTCAAGGTTCTGCTAAAAAGCATGCTAGATTCTGATTTCTGTCTATGTCAGTGCAATAGGGTTCCTCCCCTGTGTGTGTGATCATAGGTTACAAACTCAAGGTCAAAGCTGTATGTTTTGTCAGAGAATGTTTAGTGATAAATCAAGCGTTGTTGAATCTCTGGTCTTTTTGTTCAACAGCTTAGAAAAACATGCCGTTCATAGGCACTGCTATTCAAGAATCTAAGATTTAATCCAAGATGCAAAACGTCAATTGATGAAGAAATTGTTCTACTGAACCATTTTTTTAATTAATCACCAAAATGTATTTTTTTAAAGTTTAAAGTAAACCATGATCTTTTGTAAGCTAAGACAGGACAGTAGTTTCTTAAATACACTCTCTGGCTACTTTATTAGGTACGCCTTGCTAGTATCAAGTTAGAATGCTTATATTGTGATGTCCAATATGAACATGGACATGTCTGAAAGAATGAGGATTCGTCGGCCATATGTAAAGGAAGAATCAGAAAAGACGACTGATGTATGGCACTTGTCAGAGCTTGGAAGTTTAACAGTTCACAGTTCATGAGCCAGTTTCTTCCTCCAGTTCACAAGTGTAAGTAAGTGTAATGAAAATGATTGCCTCTCAGTATTCTCTAGCTTGAAAATATATATTTAATTGTGTTTTGCTACTTGTAATCGCTCCAGTCTGAACTGGTTAACTCTATATATTCACATATCGCATTTAAAGCTACGTTGAAAACGTGACATGTGCTGCTCTTTTTACTGATTTAATTTCGTTTGTGATCCTCTGCCATTTGTCGTTGCTATGGCCACCATCAGCTGTTCCTACACGTGAGCGAACAAGTTTCAAAATAGTACAACTTTTGCCACTGTATGAATTAATACAGAATGTGTGTCGATGTTTTTACTAACGGTTAGGAGTAGAGCAATATGCTGGTGTTTAACTGCATTGCTTTAATGCACTGCATTGGGCACACATATACTCTGCACTCTGGCTACTTAAACAATGTTGATAAGCCATGGTGGGCATTTCTCATTGTATCATGCTGAATGCAGTCGAACAATTGCAACAGATTGGGTCATCAGACCAACAGGTGGAGGGGTTTGGGAGCACCTAAGGAGGTATTTGGGAACAAATGAATCGGTGAACAAATCGTATGGGAGTCGTTGGGATAATTAGGCCCAAATCAATTGTCTGGCTAATATTTACATGATTGAGCAGTTGAACAGGAGCACCAAATAAACTGAGCAGTGAGTGTAAATTTTCTGTAACTTCAGGAAAAATAAAAATACTGACCTCAAGCCTTTTTCCTGGTCTTTTAAAATGAATATTTGGTCCCACTATATATTAAGTGGTCTTAAATAATATGTACTTATTTTGTAAGTACATGTTTTTACATTGTACTTATGATCGATTAAATTAAGATATTTATTCTTGACAAATGTTAACTACTGCACATGAAACTGCTTTTGTTTTACAGGTTTTGGCTTGGCTTTTAACCTGCAACCAGCTCTTACAATAATTGGCAAGTACTTCCTTGTAAAAAGGCCAATGGCAAATGGCATAGCAATGGCGGGCAGCCCAGTCTTCTTGTCCACCCTAGCTCTAGTCAACCAGTTTCTCTTTGACCAGTTTGGATGGCGAGGAAGCTTCTTCATCCTCGGAGGTGTGTTGCTCAACTGCTGTGTAGCTGGATCTCTAATGAGACCAATCAAAATGAAAAGTAAAACCACTGAAGACAACAACATCAGCCCTCAGACAGCAGGACAAGACAAGTCCAAACCCTCGGGCTGTTCTTCAAAGCTCAACCAATTCATAGACATCTCACTTTTTAAGCACAGAGGCTTCCTCATCTATCTGGTAGGGAATGTGCTCATGTTTTTTGGATTTTTTGCCCCTGTGGTCTTCCTGGCACCATATGCCAAGCATCAGGGAGTAGATGAGTACTCTGCGGCATTCCTGCTCTCTATATTTGCTCTTGTAGACATGTTTGCACGTCCAGGAACTGGCTTGGTCGCCAACACCCAGATGGATCAGGCCCAAGATCCAGTATTTCTTCAGTTTTGCTGTGACGTATAATGGTTTGTGCCATTTAATGTGCCCACTTTTACCAGGTTACATAGGCCTGGTGGTTTATGCTGTGTTATTTGGCCTGGCTTTTGGCATGGTTTGCGCTCTTTTGTTTGAGGTACTCATGGATTTGGTCGGAGCTCAACGGTTCTCCAGTGCAGTTGGACTTGCTACGATTATAGAGTGTGGGCCTGTTCTGCTGGGGCCACCAATATCTGGTAAGTCCAAAAATGGGTGTACCTCTCTCTGTTATATTGTTCAGGACTTTTATTAACAATCACAAGAAATATTGTGAAAAGCTGAAAGTTTATTCGCAGATCTCTTTCTTAGGTTTACTTGTCGACATCTTCATGGATTATAAATACATGTACTTTGCTTGTGGCATGATGATGCTGGCTGGAGGTGTCTTCCTCTTCGTCATGAACTATTACAACTATAGATGGTTGGAAAAGGAGGAGAAACAGAGAAATGCAGTAGAGCTACAGATCTTCTCAACCAAAGAACTTGCCACCGTTGAGGAAGAGATCAAACTTAGTACTGAGGAGAAAGCTTAAAGACTCAAGCTGCAAAGAGCATTCAACCTGTTCTGTTTTTTGTTGTTGTTGTTGTTATTTTAAACTTCCATCTATCTGTCTATATATTTACAACAGAGGTCACCAAACTTGTCCTTTGAGTAGTGATGTACTGCAGAATTTAGAAGTCTTACTAGGTACACTTGAAACCTTCAGACAGGTATTTTGAGGCAAGCTAGAGTTAAACTCTGCAGGGACACCAACCCTCCAGGACTGAGATCGGGGACCCCTGATCTAAAGATCAAATTGTATTAAAATATTTACTTTATAAGACTGCTGCTAAGGTCAATTACAATGTACTAATCCTAGCAACAAGGAAAACACAACACATTTACATAATATTAATCCTGACATTCTCTCTGGAAATTTTTAGCACTTGATAAATGAGAACAAAGTAAAATGATAACTACAGTGCTTAAACTATATGAAATAAGTGACTGTAAGTCTATAGTTTGAAGCAAAGCAACGTGAACTGAATAATAGGAAATATTTTGAAAACTAAACGGCACAAATAACCAATCAGTTTCAATTAAGACATTTAATCTTTTGTTACTGTTTTTGGAAAATGTTTATATAATCTATTGCTTTATTTTTATTAGTTTCATTTGTATAGTATTACTTTAATAAAAACATTAATAAGGTTTTGCTTGTGACGTTACATAATTCAAGTGACATTTTTATATTGAAATGTTTTATACTCTTGGAGTATTTTATTTTGAAAATGCATATTTTTTCAGTTTCTTTAAAAAAACAATATTATTTAATTAGTCATAACTGTAGTCATTAGTTTAAGGTAGTTACCAGATTTACCATTTGATATTTTGAGTTTTATTTGATTTCAGGTTTAAAGGGCAAGATTCAAGATTTCAAGATTCAAGTGTTTTGTGTCTCCAGAATGTGTCTGTAAAGTTTCAGCTCAAAACACCCATCCGATTACTTATTATACCTTTTAGAAGGTTTCATTTTCTGCTCTGAACAAGCATGTAGTTGTTTTTGTGGCCTTTGCCTTTCATGCTAGTTCTCCCCACCCACTGTTCCCATGTGCCTGTCAGTGTGCCTCTGCTTAGTCTCCACCTTGGAGTGAATCAGATCTCACGTAATGTTTGTGAGAAATACTACAGTAAGAACTTTCCCAATGATTATTTGATGTATTTGTTGTGGAGTTAGTTCAATCCTTTCTGTGATGAGTCACACACATTGTCGTTACAAAGTTCACGCACACACACAGTGGAAACACACACACAGCTAATACACATACTGCATGCTCGTTTAACTTTGCACTGTTTTTGCACAGCAAATATGACAGGACACACATTAATATCCACTGCTGTATAGATTTCCACTATGCTAATGTACAAAATAAGCCTGATTTACACTGACATGCGACTGTGGTGATGAAGTAAAGCTGACGTAAATCGCTGTAATTCATTACAAACACACACTGTTTTAAAAACGTTTTAAACTTGTAAAACTCATTCCTGATCACATTTGAAGATGATAATACCAGTTGCTTTGCGCACATCCTATCTTGTTGATATGATTATACACGTTACTACGAAGACATGTTAATGCGCGTATGTCAATCATTTTGATGGGCAGGGAAACCACACTCCTATGTCAAGTTGCGTTCGGTATCAAAATGGGAGGGATTTGGATCCTATTTTAACGTCAAGAAATATAAAAAAAGAGACTTATTGTCTTTATATCACCCAAATATGACTGTGGGCACACTATACCTACACACACTTCAGTCCAAACAGCTAACAAAAGATGATTTTCATCATAAGTGCCCTTTAATTCAATTTGCAAAGATTACTTTTCATTAATTTTAGATTATTTTTACCAAACAATGACAAAACTGCAACATTATGAAAATAGACAGACGACGAGTGCACATTACTATAACAGACATTAGGATTCATTGTGAAAAATGAATTGATGTGTCCCAAGAAATAAAACATTTATCTATGACAAGTAAATATATACATCCATGTGAAGTTTCTGCTCAAAATACCAAAACTAATTTTTTATAACTCTTTGTAATTTTATTTTTTAGGCTTTGATCCAAATTGTGCCTGTTTGATGACTCTCGCTGATAAAAGCGCTTTATTTGCTTGTTGACGATAGGTACAAATATTTTAGCTATAGTGATGTGAATGTTTTGTTGAGAGAGAATCAAAACTTTTTAAAATATTCAATATTGGAGTTACTTTTACTCACTAGAGGAAGGATGACACCATGTTGAAGTATTTCTTTTAGACAGGAAATGTTAGGTTTAAAACTACATTAGTCCCACAAAGCTGATGTAGATTTTGTTGTTACTAATGGGTTATATTCACAGAAGTGTTGTTCAGCCACTGAAATCTTCCGGAGATAGATTGATGTTACTATTTTCAGTTTCATAAGGGACCTTTTACAGCGTCGATAATGTCGATTTTTATTTAGTTTAACAACAAAACATAAGTAAATAGCACTATTTCACCTAGCCTGCTTTACTGAGCTGAAGTTGGTTTTAAATTCACATTGGTTCATCTTTTAACAATGACAACCTGTGACGCGCTCCCTATTCTGTTTACCATGCTACTCTGAATATTCTGTCTGAAATAGCATATAAGTATGGCTTAGTAATAAGTGTGATTCCTAAAAGCTGCCAGCCAACCACTAAGCAGAGTCACTTTAGCACGAGAGAGGGTCTGCTGTCATCATAAGGTGAGCGTGTTTGTGTTTCAGGAGGCGTGGCTTTGAACGGCAGGGGAGGGACTGTGTTTTAAAGATTTTATGCTGACCGGTTAGCGCTGTGGCAGATCCCCAACTGCACCTTTATTTTATTTGCTTTTTAAAAACTTAAAAACGTGTCCTTCGAATTATTCTGTTTTTAAAGGGGTGGTCCACTACGATATCGTATTTTAAACATTAGTTGATGTGTAATGTAGCTTTGTGAACATAAACAGCATCTCTAAATGTCATGCTCAAAGCTGAATGCAAAGGGAGACATTGGCTATTACATAGTTAGCTTAACAAAGCCTACAGAGAATGAACTTTGAGGACTACAAAAAAATACTTCCGTGCCTGTGAGATCATAAGATTTTTTTACCACGTGCACACACCCTGCGCAGTTAAGTACTGTAATATATTAGCAGAGAAAGATAAAATGCCATCCAAATGCTGCTTTTCCACAAAGCTTCTTGTTTCTGTATTTTGGCTTTAAAAGGACACGACAAAGAGAAAGAAGTGCTTACAGTTTAATTTAATTATGTTCCAGAGAATTATAAAATATATAGCAAGCATTTGACAAAAGAGAGCATTCAGAATCTCTCTCAGTTCAGTGCTGGGTTCGGTTAACATCTCCTTAAAGGAGCAACTCCAAGCAGAAGCTGTGGATTGTGAGCCACAACCTGTAAGTATTTTTAATTTGTTAAAATTGATCTGTGACATGTGCAGTGAACAGCATTACCAGTATGCTGTAGTGAGGATGTAAAAAAACGGGAAATGCTGTTTGGCAGCGCTAACAATATAGTTACAAATTCATATTTATCTATCAAACCGCTAGTAACACACACGCAGCTTTTCCAGCGGGCTACATCTCAAATAATGAACTCGCAATAAGTATGTGAACTACTTACACATGCCTCTTCCGAATATATGTGAGAGACATCATGTAATGCATTGAGCCAAGCTCAGCTAGCTCGTGTTGCAGCAGAAAAATTAATCCAAACTCACACGGGTCACAACCGACATCTTGCACTTTATTCTAAACAGTGTGACTGTATATTACAGAAAAATGGTTTAATTTATTCGAGCATCAGAGAAAAATAAAAATAAAACATCGACCCGGCGCACATGCAGTTCTCGCATTACATGCGTCTATACAGACTGTTCACTCACACACACACACACACACACACACATACACAAAGGGTTTGCAAAGGGTACCAAGCAGGACTGAAAGGGTACCAAAAGGCAGAGCTAGACGCTCAGCTGAATGCTATTGGTTTACAGAGATACGTCACTCACTCGTGGAGCTTGCCAGAATGAAAAGAAAGAAACCGCCATGTTTTAAATATACAGCCAAGAAATACACAACTACAAAACCCAAAAAGAACAAAATCTGCCATGTCCTGTTTTTGTTTTATGTGGCTGTCTAAAAGTGCAAGCGGTTTAGCTTTCTCCAGTGAGCTGGTGATCGCTCATGTGCGTGTCTATTTTTGAAATAATGAACTTCTTGAGCTGAAGATAATAACGTGTGCGTGATTATTGAAGTGTTTCTGACATCCGATCCTTACATAAACAGACAAACGCAAGAGTGAAGCACGAAAAAAACAAAGGAGAAGCCCGACAAAACACAGGAGCAAATTTGATGTTTATCACCTTTTGGACTTTTATGAACTCGGAATGACGGAATTACTCTCTAACAGAGGTTACATGTGCTGGTGAAGATTAAAGATACACAGCAGAGGTTTGCACTGACTGAGGGCTACATGTTGCATGTTGTTTTTGAACCTAAATAAGGACTAAATGTCTGCTGTGTGTAGTTTATCTGTGATTTGTAACATATCAGAGACTGTAAGGGGCTGTATGTGTTCATTTATGTTGCATTTATTTATTTATTTATTTATTTTATATAGCTGCAGACAGTACAGTAGGCTATTTTGCACTGTCATTGATCTGCAGTTATAATCAAATTATGTTCATAGAAAAGTTAGTAATGAACATTTATACACAAGCAGTATTTATGTATTTATTTACTACAAATAGTATTTATATGATATGTGAATGACCCGAACAGCTTTACAGTAGACATTTCCTCGAGCGAGAATGACGTCAACTGAAACGTTCTGTCGTATACCACGCCCATTAAAAGGGTACCCTTGGTACCCTTTAGGCAGTGGAAATGCAAGCCAGATAACGGTGACCCATACCGACCCGTACCGTACTGTACCAGCCAGTGGAAACAAGTCATGTAATACAGAAGAACCTCAGGAGAACACCCAGAGAACTCCAGCGAGCAGACGTGAACCCTGACAAAGCGGTTTAACCAAACAGCTCAGACATACCCATCTCCGATAACCTTCTTTCTAGTGTGCTGTGAAACCAAAAGTCAAAACAACTAGTTTTGCCGCCTCAACTGAAAACTCCACCTCACTCCAAGCCTCGTAAGGACAAAGAACTGACCACCAGCTAACCACGTGCTCAACAGAGAGTGTTCTTCACATCACAAAGGAATGCAAGTAACACCTCCAGATTACCATTGGTGTAAACTAAATTTAACCCTTAAGAGACCATAGAAGGGTTAAATTACGGTGCTTTCACACTAGCTTTTTTTGGTCCTCATCTGGGTTCGTTTGACGTCAGAGTACGGTAGGTTTAGCTAGTGTGAACGTGTCTTCTGAACTTAGATGCGCACCCACGAACCGTACCCGAGTCCAGCTGAAAGAGGTGGTCTGGGGTACAGTTCATGTGAACTCTGGTACAGTTTACTTGTAATATAAATGTAATCGTACCAAAAAAAAAAAAAATACGGAAGTGAACCGCCAACTGTCCAACAAACTTTAGTTTTCATAATGTTCATTCGTGTGTGTATGTCTGTGTATGTCATCAACCTTGATGACAAGCGGGACTGACCCAGTACAAACAGTGATAATGTCTGCTTGTCTCCTTCAAAAACGACTTCTGTAGACATTGTGTCACGTTATAAATGTTTTTAATATTTTTTGAGGCAGATAGACGCACATTGCTCTCTGTATTTTGGTTTTGGTAACAAAAGCAAAAGATTCAATGAAAGCAGAAAAAATGTGAAATGCATTTGACTCCATTTTGGCGCTTTGCTTTTGTGGCTGTCACCTTGCAACAGTTGTACATAAAACAGCAGCTCGATGACGCAAGCCTAGCGGGATTCAGAAGGAAAAACAGTGTGAACACACACCAACCGAGAAGGTGGCAAAGGGGACAATTGAACTTGTGTATGGTCCAGGCAATTGAAAGATTTTTAGCCCATCATACATTCTGTTAATTTACTTGTGTAAATGTATATTTATTCAGTTTTTAAATTAATTTCAGTAAAACTATTGACTAATATGAAAATCTGTATATGATTTATTTTCAATACAGTTTGTAAAGTAATATTTTGTCTTAAAGTAGATATTTTATACGATAGACTTGCTTTGTTTACCAAATAAAGTGGATCTAATTGGATTCAAATTGTAAACCTTAAATAAAAGTTAAGAAGGTATTACTTTTTATTTTTATATATCAAGCTTTTGTTATGATACTCCCAAAATCATTCTGCATAAATCCACAGATTTTTAGCAAAATTCTGCACAGAAATTGCAAAAAATGTCCACAGGTTCCGTCTGGCCTTACCTATCAGTAATCGATTTCAACTCAGCAGATTACCTGTCTCTTCCCCACTCTGCTCCACTTTAGTTGTGTTGGTCAAAAGGAGGGCTGCTTGTATGACTGGAAATCGCTCCTTAAATATTTCAACAATAGCTATGTTTCCATCCAAAGATGTAAATTAGACTTATGCGCAAAACTGGAATATCACATTTGCAAATGAAGCAGGGTTTCCATCCAATGAGTCAAAGAGAACAGAATAGTTATTTCCTCATAAACTGGTGACAAGTAAAATGTAGTTTTGTGCGGTAGAAGAATCCACTGAGGGACTTTTTTCTAATATAATAAATTACCTGCACCTCAGAAGACCAATCGCAATGAACATGCAGTGGCTTTAGGAGGCGTAAGACACTCTTTGGGAGTGCAGATGCTCAAGAAAGTTCTGGAGGTAATAATAATAATAATGATAATAATAATAAGGTAACACTTTACAATAAGGTTCATTAGTTAATGCATTTACTAACATGAACTAATCATGAACAACACTTGTACAGCATTTATTAATCATAATTGAACATTTACTAATGCATTGTTACAAGTCGATGCTTTAAAACATTAGTTAATGCACCATGAGTTAACGTGAACTAACAATGAACAACTGTATTTTCATTAACAAACACTGTAGTAAATGTATTGTTCATTGTTTGTTCATGTTAATAAATGCATTAATTAACATTAACTAATGAACCTTAGGCGCCACGGTGGCCTAGTGGTTAGCACGTTCGCCTCACAGCAAGAAGGTCGCTGGTTCGATCCCCGGCTGGGCCAGTTGGCATTTCTGCGTGGAGTTTGCATGTTCTCCCCGTGGTTGCGTGGGTTTCCTCTGGGTGCTCCGGTTTCACCATGCGGTACAGGTGAATTGGGTAAGCTAAATTGTCTGTAGTGTATGTGTGTAAATGAGAATGTATGGATGTGTTTCCCACAGATGGGTTGTGGCTGGAAGGGCATCCGCTGCGTAAAACAAATGCTGGATAAGTTGGCGGTTCATTCCGCTGTGGCGACCCCGGATTAATAAAGGGACTAAGCCGAAACGAACACCCATTTTTATCATCACATGATCTGTTAAAACTAAATCAAATGGCTTTTATGATGCGCATACTGGAATCCATTCCATAAATGTGTTTCAATTTTAGTTTATGCACATTTGTTTGTATTGGTTAAAAGTTTATCCTACCACGTATGTGTGACTACGTTTTGAAAATGATCTTGGTGTTTCTATCAGGCATTTTGTATGCGATTAATCCAAAAGAAGCATAATATTAGGTGGATGGAAACATAGCTAGTGACAAAGGGATTTCCAACATTTCTTCGCATCCAGGATAACTGGGAGGCCTGAAACGTATAAATCAGATTTAAATCAGTTCAAATTAATTTTAGCAACACTAAAATATTGAGACTTAGTTCTCATTGAGACCTGCTTACCATGAAACACGCTCTTCATGATGCATAATCTCTCGATGGCTTGGATGATGTGTGGTTGCCTCTACATGGGATTGTAATAATCCTAATAAAACAACAGCACCACGGTTTATACCAATATTTCAGTACTAAATAAGTTAGAAAGCAACTGAGTACCAAGGGTCCATTTCAAAAAGGATGATCAGCCAACTTTGTTTCAACTTGAACTCTGAGTTGAGTTAATCTGCAAAGGGAAACTCTTGAGTTTTTTTTTTTTTTTTTTTTTGGTCAGATCAGCTGAATAGAGTTATCTCAGTCTCCCTGAGTATGCTAACTTTCAGTTAATCGAGTCTGTCGTGACTAATGCAGTCATAAGTATTATGATTATTTAAACTCATCATTATGGTATCACAAGGGCAAAATAAATAAATAAATAAATAATGGTTTATGTGATTTTCTTATTTTGTAAATTTTCAGCTGACTGTTGGAAAAATGGCAGCAGTTATTTACAATAAGTGCAAGCTCTGATTACAACACCTCAAGATAGATTCTCTACCATTTAAAAGTAATAGATATTGGCAATAAGTGTAAATTATAATAAGCAGATTCTATGTATGTTGATACTGGTAGACACTTACTATTCATCTCAGTACGGTATATTAACAGGATGCGATAACAGCAAAGAGCGTAAATGACTATATTGATTACAATTGTACTTTTATCTTTATCAAACACTCATTAGGCAATTCCACTTTTGCAACATTTACTTCATTTATATTGAAAATAAATTCTACTGTGATATGAGACGGGAAACGTGAGAAGAACTGGACTCGAACTCAATGAACTGTATTAACAGTTAAGATTACCATGTTTACTTCTTTAACCACTACAGCCTACAGTCATGTGTGATTAAATTGTATGACATTTGAGGGCAGACATAACAAACATTCTTGTTTTTGAATGCATTTACAATATTTTCATTGCCATGCCCCACAAAAAGTTGATCTAATAATATTTTCCGATTAAGAATTTTTTACCTTCGTTTAAGGATTTGTAAGTATTTGTACCTGAAATACACTAAAATACTTGATAAGAAAAGCATTTTTTTCAGCGTACATGATTGATTTAATGATTTCAATCCATCAATTAATTACATTTCGCTTTAGAAAGTAGGAGGAGGGCGAAAGAACACTGGGTTTACTGAGGAAAACGCTCCGGATTAGGTTAGGTTCATAGAGTAAGTTACCATAATAAATGGTTAACATACTCAGTTTGTTTTCACTTAACCTCCTTTCTGAAATGGGCACCAGTGAACAAACTGTACTAAGACTGGTCTAAGACTGTACTGCAGTAGTAAATCACGTGAAAGTGATTGTTATGGTGCTGTTTGTCGAGTTAGGCGGTTATGTAAAATAAGTAACGTTAAACTGAAAGTACAGAAACATCTCAGGAATTTACCTCAGACCGCTTTAGTTGTGGCATTTGACCCGAACAGGGCATTTATTTATTATTTGTTTTCAATGTAATCATGTTAAGTGCCACTTAACGTTACACAGTTTTAATTGATAAGTAAACATGGATTTATAGAGCCTACCTGTTCCTCTGTTCACTTAATTTTCAGTAAACCTCCGGTGGACCGTCATGCCATCATCAACTCGCCGCGTTTGAGCAACTGAATGAAAGCTTAAGCATATTTAACTAAAGTATTATATTTTAATGGAATTACATTATCAATTCTGTAAAGCGAAATTACAAAAAAATAACTTTGACATTTTACTGAAGTATACTATTGACTCGGCTTTGCAGAAATCCACTGGTGTAGTCCTCAGGGGTGGACCAAGCATATCGCCGTTGTGATTGGCCGGACCGCCTGTCAATCAAACGGCAAACGAAGGGTCCAACGCTGGTCAAACGTTTCACCTCCGACTCCACTGTCCCACTTCCGATCTTGCATTGTTCGACATTCTACACATTATTTCCATGTAGAAGGAAGAAAAAACCTGATTTGGAGTTGTCTGGAATGCAGAAAACCACATTGTATTTTAAATGCCGCAATGCATTGTGGGAAATGCAAGCAAATTGCTACTTAATCAAGTAGAAATGCTAATTAACAAACATTTCAACCATAAAAACAACCCCATGTTGTTCTTAAACCTGTGCTTTTTCTGTGTGGGTAGTAATTAGGTAGTAATTAGCAGCAGTTTAAAAAACGCTGACCGTCGAGAAGAAGTAATGCTCGTATACGTACTATAAAAGCTTATTAACCTCTCAATATAAATTGGATGTGTGGGAGAAGCCTGGTGGCTTGGGCAGGGTGCCGGAGTCCCCCAGATCTCCATGTGCAATTGCGGATGATCTGGTCGGCAGGCCGGCGCCCGGCACTCCCACATGATCCCCCGAAGCTCGTACGCCACTATGGGAGATTGACGTATTTCCCTGGCGTACGGGTGGAGGCTTTTATTCAAATTCTGTCTTCACCAGCTTGCGTGTACTTTCAATACAACCTCACGTTTTACACAATCAGGAATAGCGGGGCGCATTTTTAACTAAAGTATTATATTTTAATTAAATTACATTATATAAAATATTCCTTATAATAATTGGATGTGATTGCGGATGATCTGGTCGGCAGGCCGGTGTTCTGACGGTATGTGCTACATGGACGTGTTTCCCTGGCGTACGGGTGGAGGCTTTTATTCAATTTCTACCTGCTACATTACCAGCTTGTATGTACTTACAATACAACCTCATGTGTTACACAATCAGCAATATTCATACACTTCTTGGAGCTTCTCTTTCTCCTACAAATTGCACGAATAAATCACAACGCTTCAGATTATTTCAAACAGCAGTGACTGGTAGTTGACATTACATTGCTCCACAGTCAGATTATGGAGACACAGAGCACAGTGAGCGCAGCAGGACTTACTCGTTTTACAGCTTTTATTTCAACAAATCAAACTTTACTAAACACACATTTCTTAGTTTATTTGGTTAGAGGTAAACTTTGACTAGTTTCGTTGGAAGTTTGATTGACAGGCGGTCCGGCCAATCACAACGGCGATATGCTTTTGCCCACCCCGATGACTACAAAGTGGGAACGGATATTTTGTGCAGTTTTTGTCAATTTAGGGCTGTTTCTCAATTCCAAGAATGCAGAGAACTGACTCGTGTTCTTGTGGAGAGCGGTCTTGCCAGGTCACATCGGAAGAATGAACTCGGGAGGCCGCGAGAACAGAGAACACGTCCTGTGAGAAATGAGATGCTGCGTTCTTCCTGATGGTCACATGACCCTCGCGCATCTTAAACCGAAAATTATTTAAACATTACAGCATTTATGCAGCAATTTATTGTTTTTCCCCGTTTCACTATATATGTTATGCATAAATACTTCAGAAATATACGCTGCACATCACAAATAAAACAGATTTTAATACGAATTTCAACAAATAAACACCCTTTATGTGTTTATGCCTTTATTAAGATTTTTATGGTAATGTTTACTTTCACCGTCTCATTTAGGGAAACACCTGAGGTAAATAAGTGTTATCTCTGAACTTTAATAATAAATTTATATAAAACACTGCGTTTCCCACCTCCAGTCGCAATGACTTCTGGGACTTCTTAAGCGAGTTCGGTGCTCAAGTCTGCATCATCGACTGTAAAAAATATGGACGACGCGACAGCCCCTTTTCCCATTAAACGCATTGAAGGAAAAAACACCTCGTGACGGGCACAAACTGTCGCAAAACACTGCTGAAATTGGAGCCTGGGCATGCGCGGAAGGATTGGCTGACGGAGCCAGAGGCGGAGCCGCGAAATCAAGCTTCCAACCAAACGCTTGTACATCAAATGAACCACGCCCGCGAACTTCTCAATTGACTGCTGGTGTCTGCACTATAACAAAGGCTCGCTAATGTAAATATAAGAACTTACATTTAAAAACACGTAATAATATATGATTTAAAAACGGTGTGATTTAATTCAATTCAATTCAATTCACCTTTATTTGTATAGCGCTTTTACAATGTGGATTGTGTCAAAGCAGCTTCACATAGAAGGTTATAGTAAATTGAAAATGTCAGTTTAGTTATTAGCTAGTATATTATTAGCTAGTATATAGCTGAGTTCAGTTCAGTTCAGTGTTGTTTAATATTCACTACTTAGAGTTCAAACACTGAAGAGTAATCCATCGGTGCGCAGCTCTAGCTGCAGTCTAGTCGCCGGAGGCTGGAGAACTCGAGGCTCGTCTGTCCTTGGAGGGTCACAGGAATCAGTCTCATGCTTGCTACTCCGCCAAGCAGCTGCTCAGGATACAGCGAGGTCCAGGGTTAAGGAGCCTTGGGATCGTCTCGTCACGGGTCTTGGATCGCATCAGTGGCGCCGCATAGTCTTTGGGGGCCTGGGGATGAGTATCCCCAGTTGGAATAGAGAACAAAGAAAATAATTAGCGTAGCTGCAGTTCATAGTGTATATAAAGGGGATGCGTGGAGCACATTCATGCATCATACAGCTAAGTGATGTATTGAGTGCATGCTTTACTAAAAAGATAGGTCTTCAATCTAGTTTTGAACTGAGAGAGTGAGTCTGAGCCTCGGACATTATCAGGAAGGCTATTCCAGAGTTTAGGAGCCATAAATGAGAAGGCTCGACCCCCTTTATTTGATTTTGCTATTCTGGGTTTTACTAGAAGCCCTGAGTTTTGAGATCTTAAAGAGCGGGTTGGATTGTAGCGAGACAGAAGGTTGGTTAGATAAACAGGAGCTAGATTATTTAATGCTTTATATGTAAGAAGTAATATTTTAAACTCAATGCGATACTTAACAGGCAGCCAGTGTAACGAGGATAAAATTGGGGTGATATGATCATATCTTCTAGACCTGGTAAGAACTCTGGCGGCTGCATTTTGTACTAGCTGAAGTTTGTTAATAGAGGAGGCTGGGCAACCAGCGAGCAGAGCATTACAGTAATCCAGCCTAGAAGTCATAAAAGCATGAACTAGCTTTTCTGCATCTGAGAAGGATAGCATACTTCGTAACTTAGCAATATTTCTCAGATGAAAGAATGCAGTTTTTGTGATATGGGAGATATGGCTTTCAAAAGTTAAATTGCTGTCTAATATGACACCCAGATCTTTAACAGTAGAGCTAATGCTAACTCTGCATCCCTCTAGTTGCAGGTCGAGTTGTGAGATCTGCTGTGTACAGGATTTAGGTCCTATAAGTAATAGTTCCCAGTTAATAGTTCAGTTTTGTCTGAGTTTAAGAGAAGGAAGTTGTTGGTCATCCAGTTTTTAACATCTTTAATAAACTCAGTTAGTTTTGATAGTTTAGACGTCTCGTCAGGTTTAGTAGAAATATATAATTGAGTATCATCTGCATAACAGTGAAAGCTGAT
>CAIGQQ010039592.1:3707030-3767209 GCA_903798035.1 Danio albolineatus | reverse complement strand
GTATAACATCCAGTAGTACAGGTGTATATGCGAGTAAGTTATAGGTGTATATGCACGTGTTCATGTATGTGTTGATAAGCAAAGTTTGATTTAAATCCCACACTGCGCCTCATATTTGTTTGTTCTGATTATTTTTTTGTATCAATCTCCAAAAGAATTTTTCTTTGTTCACTCAACTTCAGACATTTTAGGTCAGTGCGACTGATGTTTTTAAAATTGAGTCAACAAGAAAAAACTAAAAGAAATTAAGATTATGTTTATTTATTTATTTTTTGTTCACTCAACTTAAGGCATTCCAGTTCTGCAGACAGAATCTTCAGTTGGCACAACTTAAAATGTTTGGTTACAGAGTAGTTCACCTCTCCACTAAACTAATAATCTTATGTTAACCCAACTAAATGTTTTTTGTATCACTGACAAATAATTTGAGGCCAGTGCAGCTGAAGTTGAGTGAACAAGAAAAAGTGAAAGGAAATAAGGATTATTTTGTTGTTGTTGTTGTCCTGGCTCAACATTTTTTACATTGTGCCGGGGTTATTTTTTTCTTTGATTTAGAATGCAAGAGTGATTTGTATGTTCATTGCCACACTGAAATTAATATGTTATGGTTGTACACTGTTCTTCGTCCATGGGGACAGTATTCTCACTTTTCTCTGATTTCCTGTTGCAGATGTTGAACTTCCTGCCAAAGCGAAGAGCCACAGCAGCTCAGTGTCTTAAACGTTCCTGGCTGAAACTGTGATCCTTTCTGGCTTAGTAATACTTGAATAATGATCTAGGTCTCAATTAACTTTTCTTTTTTTGGCTGTTTAGCATTTGTCAATTGTAAAGTCAAACTTTCTAAATGGGCCGTAAATAATTCAGCTGAAACTAAACTTCAGTCACGTGTTCACCTTTGTTTTCTTCTAAACCTGCAAAACTTCCCTTTTCACATTTTAAATGTTGCCAGAATGTTATTTCTTTGGGTGAGTTATAGTATCCCATCCCTTTAAAGGAGACCTATTATGCAAAAATGACTTTTATAAGAGGTTTAGACACAGTTAGACACAATTCATACTATTGTTTATTATCACACTTCATAAAACCAGTCTGCAGAAATACTTTGATTTGTATATTTCAGAGTGGGGAAGCCCCATCTATTATTGATGATCTCTCCCTCATTAGCATGGACAGCCCTGAGTAAGAAGCAGCCATCTGCCATTAGAGTTTTGAATATCTGCTGATATTGTGACACACAGGCGTTTATCCGCTTGTTAAGTGTGACGTCACGCGAAGGGACTTCCAGGTCCAATCGCTCTCTCAGACTGTGTGGGGCGACTCATCAAATGGTAATAATAAATGTTTACAAAGCGATGTAATACTTTCAAAAATCACGATCACAATATATATGTTAAAATTGTAGTATTTGTGATACAGCAAGCCCAGAGGCTGTTGTGTACACCATGATTTTATATCAGATTTACTTTAATGTGTGATAGGACTAAAAGTGGTCGTAAACAAACATTTTCTCCATTCAAATGAGTAGCGGCCTGGACCCGGAAACAGTTTTCCAGACATCACCAATACGTCACCACTTAACAAGCGGATAGCTTCACCCCCTTTTGAAAAGAGGCCTGGGAGCACAATCTCATTTGAATTTAAAGCGACACAATTTGTGTCAAAGCCTAAAAGGAGGAGCTTCAAAGAGTTTTAACATAATTATTTGTGTTATTTTGAGCTGAAACTTCACACACACTATCAGAAACTTGTTGTACATCTGTAATAAGGGTATGCCCCTTTAGGTCCCCTTTAAAGAAGGTAATGTGGGTATTATTTTGTGGGCATCAATAATATGTACACAGCACAGCTTGC
This sequence comes from Danio albolineatus, assembly GCA_903798035.1. Classification (NCBI taxonomy): domain Eukaryota; kingdom Metazoa; phylum Chordata; class Actinopteri; order Cypriniformes; family Danionidae; genus Danio; species Danio albolineatus. The sequence goes on along the minus strand of CAIGQQ010039592.1, from coordinate 3,765,358 downwards.
ATGACAAATGTATTTCAGACTAAGGAATATATTTGATTGTCTGGTAAATACATTCCCCTCTTAAATAAGTTCCATATTCCTTCGTGTGTGTTAGAGAATAAAAAATCTAGACCATGACGGATCCGTTCGGTTCGCTGATGGTGCTTCGTCACGTAAGTTGAATGTTGTGAATGTAGATCGAAATCAGCATGTGTATTGTGCTTGTGATGATGACAGATAAATGTTTCATTTTTTAGGACACATCAGTATATTCATTTGTTTTGGTGAATATTAATGCTTGTTGTAGTAATGTTCACCCGTCTTCTGTCTATTTTCACCATTTCTTGAGTTGCAGTTTTATTATTGTTAGACACACACAAACACACTAAATCTGGCAAGTACCATAAAATAATGACTAAAATTATAACTGAAATAAAACCTAAATATTCATTATAAATATGCTGCTTTTAAAATATCAATAAATCCTACAAAAGTATGAAACATTTAAGTATCAAAATATCACCTGAATTGTCACATCATGAGCACAACCTTATTAACAATTTTATTAAAGAAATAATATGAAATAAAATAAACAATAGATTATAATAAAATGATAAAAGAGATGGTTTATGTCTTCTTTGATACTGACTGATTAATCTTATTCTACTCAAGTGACGCTGCTTTTATGTGCTTTGCGTCACACTATGGACTCACACTCACTTATTTCATGTGATTAAAGCACTGTAGTCATCATTATACTTTGTTCTTATTTATCAAGTGGTAAAAGTTTCCAGAGAGGATGTCAGGCTTAATGTTATGTAAATGCTGGAGTGTTTTCCTTGGTGCTGGGATTGGTTTGCACACTGTGGCTGTTTCTCAATATGCGTTCTTCAGCGGTCTTGCGTCCTCGTGTTCTTGTGTAACGTCATCATCGTCTGCCAAAGTTAAGTTCCAATACTCAAGACCGCAAGAACGGAGGACGCGTGAAAGTTCCCGGATGTGTTCTTTTTTTTTATTTTTTTTTATTGAATAACAACGAGGAATTACAACAAATAGAAATACAAACAGAGCAAAGTATAATACAGGTAAAAACAATCAAGATTTTATGCAATAAGATAAATGTAAGACATTTTTAAGTATAACAAAGATAAAATAAAAGAGAAAAATAGAAACAAATAACAAACATAAGTGAAAGTGAAAGAGGGCACATGAAAAATAAATAAATTACAGAATATTAAATAAAGCACATGTTTTATAAGTTTGAATTGCTTTCTTGTTATGAGAATCCAAGATGGTTTTTAAATACAGATCCAATTCTCTTTTAAAAAATAAAAAATTTGGTTTACAATGAGTATATTTGCATTTGTGTATAAAAAACTTGCCAAAAAATAATATGAGGTTTATACAAAAAGTAGAATTAAGGAATTGTTTTTTCTTTATGTAAAATCCCAAAATAACATGTCTATAGCTTAAAGAAAAAACACTATAAACCTTTTGGACAATTAGAGAATTCACATCAAACCAGAACGATTTAACAAAGGGACATTCTCAAAACAAGTGAGCAACAGATTCAGAAGAAGTCTCACAGAAAGAGCAAGACACGTCAATGTCATTTTTGAATCTTTGTAAAAACTGTTTAACTGGATAAAATCTATGAATAATTTTGAACGAAATTTCTTTAATTTTATTAGTCCAAAAAAAAATTCTGGGAAAGTGACCAAACATATGACCATTTAATATCAACAAAAAGGTTGTTTCAATAAGAGATAGAAGGAGGATTTGAGATGAGAAGGTCTAAAAATAACGACCTGATTTTATAATTGGATTTTTTTGTGGAGAAACAAATTGAACCAACAACAGTAGAAACAGGACTAGGGGAACATACAGAAATCATTGAATTATTATTATTTCTAAAAAGCACTAATATCTCAGAGGAGATAGCCTTGTAAACAATATTAAATTCTTTTTTAGAAATGGGTAGAGTATATCTTAAAGTAAAATCAGAGTAAGTAAATAAATGACAATTACTGTCAAATAATTTGTTCACCAACATCACCCCATTACTGAACCAGTTATTAAAGAATAAAGATTTCCTCTTATGTAAGATATTACAGTTGTTCCAGATTTAAAAATTGTGTGGCGAGAAATTGTGCTTATAAATAAGTTTCCAAGCCTGAAGCATTTGCTGATGAAAATTGGAAAGTTTGATAGGAAGTTTATTAATTGAAAGTCAATGCCTCCTAATTGAGAAAAAACATAATGAGGGATTACATTCCAAATAGAAGATTTATTGTGGAGAAAGCGTCTAAGCCAATTTATTCTTAAGGTATTTTTAAGCAGTGTTGGGAGTAACGCGTTATAAAAGTAATGTATTACAGTAATGTATTACATTTTCCTGTAACGCAGTAGTGTAAGGCATTACTAATGCATTTTCAGTAATATTTTACTCGGTACATGTTCAGTAACGCGTGCGTTACAACAAACTCTTCGCCCGCAAGAGATTAACAAATAAAAATAGCGCAGTTCTTTTTCCTGTTCGTGGTTAGTCAATATACGCGCGGCGTGTGTTGTCATTAATCTCCCTCCGGCTATTGGAACTGTATACTTTGAACGCGGAATGATTTCAGCTTCTGAGCTCGAGGTCCGAGGCGATTGGCTCAGCCCGGTGCGCAGTAATCTTAAACCCTAACGCACAGCGGAAAAGCGGCAAATTGATTCGCGAGATGGACGTAAGTACATATGGTGTTATTTTTACTGACAAACGTATTCATGTAATACGAGCGAGCGAACGCGCGCCGGTTTCTCCTCGCGTGCACTCAAAACACGGCTGCTCACGTGAGGATGATGTGTTCTCGTTCTGTCAGATGATGCAGACTCACAAGTTGTGCCTTGTGTTTCCTCCTGTTTTTGTGCTTTTGCTCTAAATATTATATTATCTTATACTATATATCCAGAGATATTTCTACACTTTTTACCTACAGGTCGAGGTAAATTCTGAAATAAATACTAGTGTTTTTGAGTGTTAGGTATACTGCCTATGTTTTAGGCTAGTATAAGTTTCAACTTGTTAATAAATGCTTCAGCATACAGTAGTAGGAATAGTGAACTGATAAAATAAAATACAAAGTGTAGTTTTACTACAGTAAAGTGTGGTGAATTGTAGAATAATATACACTAATATTGTAAGAAAACAAGCTACAGCACTGGGTAATTTGTTTATATTACACTTGTTGTGTTACCATAGCAACTATAGTTTTACCACAACAGATTCATTGAAGTACTTTACTATAGTAATGTTCAAAACACTGTACATGCCAATAGACGTGTTCAGGGGCCCTGTGGAACAGCTTTTCCTCAAAATGAAGAGGACAACAGGGAAAATGTTCTCCAAAATCTCATTAACAATGTGGAAGACCACATTTTATTTATTTCAAGAGTAAATAGTACAGTAGGCTGTAATATCTTATCAAGTTTTTTTCTATATTCTATTAGTAACATTTCTGCTTGCGTTATATATTTTTTAATGTTTTGATTTGATTAGTACACTCTAAAAAAAAAAAGGTGCTAAATAGCACCAAAACTGGTTCTTTGGTCGTAACGAGGGGGGAACCATTTTTGGTGCTATACAGCACCTTAAAAAAATAGGTGCTATATAGTACTTTTGTCAAATGGTGCTATATAGCACCTATATTTTAAGGTGCTCTTAATGTTACTTTACCCTTTCCGCAAATAAAACCGGCATAAGAGTTATGAGAACTAGCTATAAGAACAAGTGCTTACCAGTAGTATTGGTGCTATATAGCACTTTAAACACCCCCAAGAACCACTGAAAAACCTTTATGGTGCTTTAAATGTTCTTTACACAGTAAAAGTGCTATATAGCACCCTGACCACCTTAAAGAACCACTGAAGAACCACTGAAGAACCTTTATGGTGCTTTAAAGGTTCTTTACACAGTAAAAGTGCTAAATAGCACCTCAAATATCGCAAAGAACTTCTGAAGAACCACTGAAGAACCTTTTTTTTTTAGAGTGTATGGTGCACCTTTTTTTAAAATAAAATGTATTCTTTGCACTCAACATCTATTCTCTGTGTCTTTAATTATTGGAAACTGGAAATATCTCATCATATAACACACAGCCAAAAATGTTTTGGTTTATTATTATATAAAAAATGTATATGTAAGTCTATTTTAGTGTTTTGGTTATTAATAATAGTGGACCAATATAAATCATATCAAAAAGCACGAAAGGAAGAAGGAACACAAGACACACATTGTGAGTCTGCATATAATCTCACTGAGCGAGCAGTGTACCAAAGCGTGCAAGAACGTGTGCGTGAGCAGTGCATATTTGAGAGAGCGTGAGGAAATTTGCGTGTGAGCAGCGTATATTTGAGAGCTCGCAAGCAGTTTTGTCCACAAAGAGGAAATCGGTGCACGGGCATTATATTGAGAAAGCTACTGTATGTTCATCACGCTCACTTTGTGCAGGACAGTTTTGTGTTGTGAGCCACTTAAATTTAAAGTGAATAAAAAAATGGCAACAATAAGAAAAAAAAATCTGCATCTTGTCATGACATTGGAGTTTACATATAGGCCTGAAGTGTCTAATATGAATATAGTCAAGCTATTTAGATATATTGCCAGATAATCACTTTACCTCTACCATACTTTTAACAGACTTAGATCATTTGTGATTCTGGCTTCCATGCTTTCTTGCATTGTCTTGAGCCTTCACATTGCCAATTATATATTGTATTGTTAGTAGCCTGGATAGGTCACAGTCATTCTGCTACATCATAGCACTTTCTACTGGATGTAAAATGCTCTGCAGTACGTTTGGTCATTTTAGAATGTTAAGTTCTAATTCTGTAGTTATTAAAGTAACTAAAAAAGTAATATGTAGTCATGTAACATATTACAATTTTGAGACAGTAATATCGTAAGGTAAGGGATTACATTTAAATAACAGTAACAAGTAATCTGTAATGTATTACAGCTTTGAAGTAACTTGCACAACACTGTTTTTAAGTGAATCAAAATCTATAAAGTTTAAGCCACCCTTATCATAGGAATTTAAAATAACTGATTTTCTAACAAAGTGTGTTTTATTCTTCCAAAGAAATTTAAACAGCATTACATCAATAAATTTACAGGTCTGTTTATCTACAAATAAAGAATGAGCCGCATAGGATAACCTAGAGATGCCTTCAGCTTTTGCAAGTAAAGTCCTACCTTTTAATGATAAATCTCTTAGTAACCAAAGATTAAATTATTATTATTTTTTCTAAAATTGGGTCAAAGTTTTCTTACATCTTAGTTTTACATCTTTTATTATTTTAATTCCTAAGTATTTTACGTTCTCTTTGACAGGAATGTTACAAATAGAGGTAGCAACACAATTTTTCTGATCTGAGAGACATCTTTTAAAAACAACGCAGTATCATCAGCTAATTGGCTGATTATTAAATCTGTTCCAGCAACAGAAATTCCCTTCAGAGGACTTTCTTTAATATGTAAACTTAAAAATTGTGTAGCAATTAAGAAAAGATATGGCGAAATGGGGCAACCTTGTCTTACACCACGCTTTAAATAAAATCTGGGAGAAGTGCCATTATTAAACCGAATAGAACTATTTCCATTATTATAAAGCATTTTAATACAATTACAGAAAAAATTACCAAAACCAAGTTTACGTAGGGCCTGTAACATAAAATCATGTTCCAGACAATCAAATGCTTTATAATAATCCAAAAAAAGAATAAAACTGTCAGAGGAAATAAAATCTGAATAATCTAATAAATCTAAAATCAAGCGGATATTATTAGATATATGTCTCTGGGGTATAAAACCTGATTGGCACTCATCTATTATACTATTTAGAATAGATTTTAATCTTTTTGCTAATACTAGAGCAATAATTTTATAGTCAGTGTTCAATAAAGTGATGGGACGCCAGTTTTCTATTAAAAGGGGGTCTCTATTGGATTTGGGTAATAGAGTTATTAGTCCCTGACATAAAGTAGGAGGGAGCTTTAAATTCTCAATACTTTCTAAAAACATTTTGTGTAAAAAAGGAGCCAGTTTTTTATTGAATAAATTATAAATTTCGGCAGACAACCCATCAGATCCTGGGGATTTATTACCTTTAAGACTATCAATTGTTTCAACAATTTCAGGAAGACTAATAGGTGCATCACACAAAAAACACTCTACAGAACTGATTTTATTTATGTGGGATAACGAATCAAAAAAATGTGTGGCTGATGCCTGACAAAATTTAGAGGAGTATAAGTCTTTGTAAAATCTGGCACAAAATTCAGCAATTGTTTTGAAGTCTTCAGATATATTCCCATCAATACAAAGTTTTTGAATAGAATATTTAAATCTCTGCCTTTCTAGCCTAAAAAAATAAGCAGAATTCTGCTCACCCTCTTCTAGCCATTTTCGACGAGACCTTATGAAGGCACCTTCAGCTTTTTGTATATATATCTTCTAAAAGATGTTTCTGATCTATAAACTCAGTTTTCTCTGTGTCTGTAAGATCCTCTATATTTTTATGCGATAATACCGAAATTCTTGCCATAATTTGATCTTCATTATTTTTTCAAGTTTTTGCTAATAGACTACAAAATTTTCTACAATATTTACCAATTTCAAATGTAAGAATCTCCCAATTACTACAAAATAAATTATCTTTATTAGCTTTATCCCAATAAAAAGAAATTTAATTTTCAATTTTAGTTTAAACTTCATTGTGTTTTAAAATTGAATTACTGAGTTTCCAGTAAGAGGATCTTTTATGTGGGGAAGTAGAAGAAAGTGGTACATAGATAATAATGGCTTTATGATCAGAAAATAAAGAGGGAATGATATCCGTTTTTATGTTTGATAATTCTGCAGAAGTTAACCAAAAGTCAAGTCGGGATTGATTAGAAAGAGAGTTATTGTTCCAAGTGAAAACTTTTTGTATAGGATGAGTTTCTCGCCACACATCAACAACAGAAAACTTTTGTACAAAAGAAAGTAAATAATCATTATTAATTCAATTCAATTCAATTCACCTTTATTTGTATAGCGCTTTTACAATGTGGATTGTGTCAAAGCAGCTTCACATAGAAGGTTATAGTAAATTGAAAATGACAGTTTAGTTATTAGCTAGTAAATTAATAGCTAGTATATAGCTGAGTTCAGTTCAGTTTTGTTTAATATTCACTACTTAGAGTTCAAACACTGAAGAGTAATCCATCGGTGCGCAGCTCTAGCTGCAGTCTAGTCGCCGGAGGCTGGAGAACTCGAGGCTCGTCTGTCCTTGGAGGGTCATAGGAATCCGTCTCTTGCTTGCTACTCCGCCAAGCAGCTGCTCGGGATACAGCGAGGTCCAGGGTTAAGGAGCCTTGGGATCGTCTCGTCACGGGTCTTGGATCGCATCCGTGGCGCTGCAAAGTTTTTGGGGGCCTGGGGATGAGTATCCCCAGTTGGAATAGAGAACAAAGAAAATAATTAGCGTAGCTGCAGTTCATAGTGTATATAAAGGGGATGCGTGGAGCACATTCATGCATCATACAGCTAAGTGACGTATTGAGTGTATGCTTTACTAAAAAGATAGGTCTTTAATCTAGTTTTGAACTGAGAGAGAGAGTCTGAGCCTCGGACATTATCAGGAAGGCTATTCCAGAGTTTAGGAGCCATAAATGAGAAGGCTCGACCCCCTTTATTTGATTTTGCTATTCTGGGTACTACTAGAAGCCCTGAGTTTTGAGATCTTAAAGAGCGGGTTGGATTGTAGCGAGACAGAAGGTTGGTTAGATAAACAGGAGCTAGATTATTTAATGCTTTATATGTAAGAAGTAATATTTTAAACTTAATACGAAACTTAACAGGCAGCCAGTGTAACGAGGATAAAATTGGGGTGATATGATCATATTTTCTAGACCTGGTAAGAACTCTGGCGGCTGCATTTTGTACTAGCTAAAGTTTGTTAATAGAGGAGGCCGGGCAACCAGCGAGCAGAGCATTACAGTAATCCAGCCTGGAAGTCATAAAAGCATGAACTAGCTTTTCTGCATCTGAGATGGATAGCATACTTCGTAGCTTAGCAATATTTCTCAGATGAAAGAATGCAGTTTTTGTGATATGGGAGATATGGCTTTCGAAAGTTAAATTGCTGTCCAATATGACACCCAGATCTTTAACAGTAGAGCTAATGCTAACTCTGCATCCCTCTAGTTGCAGGTCGAGTTGTGCGATCTGCTGTGTACAGGATTTAGGTCCTATAAGTAATAGTTCAGTTTTGTCTGAGTTTAAGAGAAGGAAGTTGTTGGTCATCCAGTTTTTAACATCTTTAATACACTCAGTTAGTTTTGATAGTTTAGACGTCTCGTCAGGTTTAGTAGAAATATATAATTGAGTTATTACTTCATATTACTTCATATTGTAGCATTTCACTCAAAAGTATGCTAATAGCTTTATATGTGGACGCTAATGCTACAAAGTGGCTCTTGGTTAGCAATGCATTCACCACTGAATGGATGCGGAGTTAGCGTGTTGTTTTTGTTTTGAGTTTTCAGACAAGGACAAAACACTCTTCTTCCTAACCCCTCAGACTCCCAAAAAGCTTAAAATAATGTAAACATTATCCTCTTACATCTGAAAGCCCCAATCACTAGCTAATGCTAATCACTTAGTTCAGTGTGCGCTTGCTAGTGAGAATCCACATCCCATTGACCACACATGGTTATAGCTACTTTATCTCATCATAAAGGCTATATTGAGTGTTGTCTGTCGATCTGTGATGCTTCAACGCTCTCTTAGCGAGACCTCCGGCCTTTTGTTCTTCATCGGTGGTTAGCACTCTCTGATTTTCTCCTTTCAAGCAGACTGAACTTCAAAGCATGTGAGCTTAACAAAACTGAGGGGCGAGCGAGAGGAAGCACCGCTTTGTTAAATCAGTAGTTTTGCGATGCTAACCTGTTTGAACACGCCATCCAGTCAGAAGTGCTGCTGCTAGCATGCTAACACAATAACCTCTCTGGGAATGAAGCCAACACAATAAAACTAGATATAAACTATAGGCCTGTAGGCTATGTTTACTCTATACGTATACCTGTGGTGATATTTGTTTGGATTATGACCATCATTTGCTGCCAGCTATTCGCTCTTTGCTAAAAATACATATTTGTGGAAAGGCTTAAGCTGCTGGAAAGACTTATCAGTAGCCATCATGCCATTGTGAATCAAGGATTAGGACTTTAACGCTATGTTTCAACTGGAACCGAGTTTGTTGTTGAAACTGAATTGGCTCACTGCTCGCTCGTGTCTTCAGTAGGGGTGAAATAATCTGCGGTCTGGGCTTGCGCTGTTTCCTTTAATATGAGCTTGGGTTCAGGAGGATTTTCCGCTCTTTATTGGTTGAGTGCTGGTGGATGTCAAGTCTGTTTTTTTTTTTGGTTTTTTTTTTTTGTATTAATAAGGAATTAGAGGTGTTGAGGTCATGCTGTAACTATTAATGTGTGGATGGAGGGGTGTGACACATCCAGCAGGTGTGTGTGTGTGTTGGGGGAGGATAAACGCTGCTTTTGTCTTTTTAACATCAGCAGGCTCCTCGTCGTCTCACTGTCATTTGTAATAGTTTGCTTAAATACCATAGAGATGAATCGAGAGATTAAGAAGTTTTTTTTTTTTTTTTTTTTGGAAAACCCCATTTCTGTTTTAGAGTTAAAAAGAATTAAATGTGAGTTGTAGGTATATAGAAATATTTTAGTAACACTTTATAATAACTACACACTATGAATCATTTATTAAGCATTAGTACATAGTGAATTTATTATTTGTTAAGCATTAACTTTGCATTAATAGACGTTAGCAAGCAGTTTATACCTGCAGCTACAAATGCTCTATTCTTGACTTATAAGTACTTTTATAATGTGCTTAATAATTGTACTTTCATAATTTGTTAAGGATTCATTTTTAATTACTGAATTAAGCATCACATTATTTGCAAACCAGTTATTTAAGAATAGTTGGTGTTTTTTAAGATCATTCATAACGAGTTAGTAAATAATTAATAAACTATTCAAATCAACTTTTTAAATTATTATTATTCAGGCATATATTAATAGTAAATTTATAAATGCTTTATTAACTCAACTTCATCCAGTTTTGTGACATAATCGAGTGATTACTATTCATGCTTTATAAACCCCTTATAAATGATTATTAAAGACTCAGTTTTATTCTAGACAGGAAAAAGACTTCAACTGTACACAATGAAACTGTATCAAATGAAATCAAATGTATCAAATGAAAAATAAATCTTTGTAACCTTATCTAAAATAAAATGACTGTACAGTTTAAACCGCTAAATAACTTTAAAATGTTGTATCATAATATATTGTTAAATTATAGTGTTGTTTTTTATCCAATTTTATGTTATATTTTGACACTCCTTCAGTTTTTAAACTTTACAGTAATTACATTTTTCAGATAGGATTGTAAAGATTATTGTTATTTGATACTGAGCCTTTAATTGTCATTTATAAGGGATTTATAAAGCATGAATAGTCCTCACTTTAGATCAGGTCACAAAACTGGATGAAGTTGAGTTAAAGCATTTATTAACATACATAGTAACCATTACTATATGCCTGAATAATACAATATATAAATGTTGATTTTAAATAGTTTATTAATCATTTACTAACTCATTCTGAATGATCTTAAAAACCACCAACTACTCTTAAATACAAATGGTTTGTAAATAATGTGATACTTAACTTAGTCATGAAAAATTAATCAGTAACAAAGTATGAAAGCACAATTATTAAGCACATTATAAATGTACTTTTAAGTAGGACCAGATCGAATCTGCGGACATTTTTTGCTATTTCTGCGGCGTATTTTGTTAAAAATCTGCGGATTTATGCGGAATTATTTTAGGAACATCATAACAAAAAAATGTATATATAAAATAAAAAGTAATACCTTTTTAACTTTTATTTAATGTTCACAATGCGAATCCAATTAGAATCCATTATGTGTTACCAATATTTCATTTAAGTTACTGGAGTGAAAAAAATTATGATAATACAATGAATGATATCTAATTTGGTCACACATTACAATAGGGTTTTATTAACTAGTTTGAACAATACTTGTACAAAATGTATTAACCATAGTTCAACATTTACTAATGCCTTGTAGGGCTGTGCAATATAGACAAAATAATCATATTGCGATTTTTATTTATTTATTTATTTTTTAACGAATATTTCATTTGCGATTTTATTTGCAATTGTGGCCACTGTTTTTGCTTTTTCAAACAAGCTGCATACACACATTCTAAATGTATTCAGTGCACAAGTGTTAATAAATAAAACTGTAGTAAAATTGTCTTTAAAACAGACAACATAAAATAAATGGAGATTAACTAACCTCACCTCTAGTTAAACACATACTGTACACAGCAGTACTAACTGCTTGATAAACTAAACCGTAATAAATTGTCTTAAAAACAGTCAACATGAAAAAATAAAGATGAATTAACCTCAATTCCAGTCATAACAATGAATAAAAACTAACGTAAATCAAAACCACCTATTCAACTTCGTCGTGCGCGGAGTGAGCTCTGATTGGTTAACATCTTTGTCCCGCTCAGCTTAGCTGTAATTGCCCGGTGTGCTGCGTCAGCTCTGATTGGTTAACATATTAATATATTGCGCACAAGAACATGAACTAAAATTGAAATAAATTAATACATAAAATTGCTGCCTTACGCGATTTAGAAATTGCGTGTGCTTTAATTGCGTTTATTTAAAAAAAAATTTACGATTAGTTGCACAACTCTAATACTTTGTTAAAATAGAAATTCATGCTTGCTCATGGACCGTGAGTTAACTATGAACTAACAATTTTCATTAACGTTAACTAACAAATACTTAATAATTATCAAGAGAATAATATGATTATTTTTTTCAAAAAACTGACACAACTATGAATTTCGGAGAAATAGCCTGACAAAACTCTGTCAAATTAAGTCATAATTAAGATATTTCATCATAAGTTTGCAAGCACGAGAATTAAAGTAAAAAAATACTTACAAAATTAGATTAATTCATCAGTATAGAAAGTTTGATTTCATTTCTCATTTGTTTACATAAGTTGTCTTCATTTATGAAAAAATAAAGTTACTAACACAAGAAATAAAGTAATTAAAATGAAATCATCAGTATTGGAATCGCAATATGTGTCTCATACTTCATAATTCACTTCAACACTAAATTGATACCCTATTTCTATTATAATTTCTGTCCATTACTAAACCTATAAACATTTATGATAGTTAAAATGTAATTGCATTGATCACATATAATTCCACTATTAATAATGAAATTAATTCATTCATTTTTGTTTTGGGCGCCACGGTGGCGTACTGAGTAGCACATTCGCCTCACAGCAAGAAGGTCGCTGGTTCGAGCCCCAGCTGGGTCAGTTGGTATTTCTGTGTGGAGTTTGCATGTTCTCCCCGTGGTTGCGTGGGTTTCCTCCGGGTGCTCCGGTTTCCCCCACAGTCCAAAGACATGTGGTATAGGTGAATTGGGTAAGCTAAATTGTCCATAGTGTATGTGTGTGAATGAGAATGTATGGATGTGTTTCCCAGAGATGGGTTGTGGCTGGAAGGGCATCCGCTGCGTGAAACAAATGCTGGATAAGTTGGCGGTTCAATCCGCTGTGGCGACCCCGGATTAATAAAGGGACTAAGCAGAAAAGAAAATGAATGAATGAATGAATGTCTTCATATCTCAGTTACTGCATTATTTGGCACAGTTAAGGGTAATTTTGACCAGTTTTACAACATCTTGTTTCATAAATCCGACGTCATGTCACAGTTATGATTTAATTGACTATTTGTCAATTTTCCACAATTGGTTTATTTTTCATAAGTGTCTTCAAATGTTATAATTGCAACTTTATATCTCAAAAAACGTGATTACAAACCTCAGTTACAGCTATTTCTCACAGTTGTGACTTTCACATATTTAAGAATATTTCACATATAATTAAAACTTCCGATCACACTTTACAATGTTCATTAGTTAATGTTAATTAATGCATTTGCTAACATGAACAAACAATGGACAATACATTTACTACAGTATTTGTTCATGTTAGTTAACGTTAGTTAATGAAAATACAGTTATTAATTGATAGTTCATGTTAGCTCACAGTGCATTAACTAATGTTAACAAGCATGGACTTGGATGTTAATAATGCATTAGTAAATGTTCAGTTATGATTAATAAATGATGTACAAGTGTTGTTCATGATTAGTTCATGTTAGTAAATGCATTAACTAATGAACCTTATTGTAAAGTGTTACCAAACTTTCTATATTTTGTAATTGCAAGTATTTCTCAAAATTACATGTATGTATTTATGTATTTTTGTACTCTGAGGCAGAAATAAAATCTTCTGTTCTTTTTTTGACATGGCTGTAAGAAACCACTAAGAATAAAGAGCATGGTCAAGCATCACTTCCATGTTCTTCATAAAATAGAAAATAGTTTTCAGCCTTTTTCATGTGTTCGCAAACAGTCAATTGATCTCCAACTGTCCCGTATAGACAGGTGAAAAAGTGCCAAAACCCACATCAGAGTTAGATCAGGCTTGTCTGGTCACGTCTGCGTTTGAAGTATATGAAGATGCCACATCAGAGCTGTGTTTAAGACACAACAACACTCTCTCTGAACTTTATCACACACAGCCGCTCGGCACTGAAACAACAAATCTGTGACAAACATTTATTTTGAAAAAACTAAACAAAAAAACAAAACAAAACTAATAGATCGTTTTCACAATGATTATGACAGTCATCAGCATCTGAAATCTTGAATAGTTTTTCATATTTGGATTTTTTTTAAATGTCTGTACATTTATGAAGCTGTACTTTGTATTTTTGACCTTATTCTTCACTGCGGAAGTGCGCTCGTTTTTGTGATTGTTTTAGACCAGTGGTTCTCAAGCTTTTTTCACCAAGTACCACCTCCGAAAAAGATTGTCTTTTCAAGTACCAACTGATATTGAAGTACAGTAGCGTAGTAGGCCTAATTAAGCAGCTACAGCACTGCACAGTTCAAAAACAAGGCTGGTTAATTCTTCTCAATAAGAATATTTATTATTGTCAACCACTTAAAAAAAGGTTTAGGCTATTAAAATCTATTTTCTGATCACATCGGTGTTATCGTACGCGTCAAAGGGTTAAAAGTGTGTTCATTTTTTTACTTTAATTTTTCAGAGATTCCTCCACGTACCACTAGAAGGAAGCTCATGTATTACTAGTAGTACGCGTACCACTGTTTGAGAACCACTGTTTTTGACCCTCCGATTCAGTTGCATATGGGAGAAATGACTAGGAATAATAAATGGGAGAAAATGGTCAAACCACTTGCTCTACAAAAAGGTGTTTGCATGACTAGACAGACAAAGTAGGATAATATAGAAGATATCAGTTTATAAGAAATAAAAAAATATCAGTTTGCAACATCAAGCAGCAAAACAAGCTATTTTTAACGTCTAAAAATGAATGGAAATGAATGAGACCGGAAGTTTTGAGCCGTATGCGGAGAATAAGGTGAATATTATCTGTGCATCCAAGAACAAAAAACAAGTTAACGTTTATGCGAGGTGTTTCTAAGGCAGCATATATGGGTGAATCAATACATTTGACATCCTTCTCTCTTCTGGCTGCCGTTATCAGTCTCACACAATATTTTTTCCTTTTTCTGAAAGTCGTGAAAACACTGTCGTGGAGTTTTTCTTTTGTTTTTGTTTTTGAGCAAACTGGAATGGCAAAAAAAATCTAAATTGTGGCACTCTACCAATCACAACATTCTTTGTTTACCCAAGCTGTGTTTCCATCCAACTATGCCCATCTTCGATATGCACATAATTTTTTTTTTTTTTAAATGCTAATTGCACCCCCCCCCATCCCCCAAACAACACCCGCTCTTCACTTTTGTCTGACAAACCAATGCCTTGCCCCACGCTCTTTACTTTTGTCTGCAACTCCCAACCCAAACAATCCCGAATTCCTACGAATTAGCCACCAAACTGACAAAACATAAAATAGTTATATTTCCTCGTGAGATCAATTTATGAAAAATTATGAGTAACAGAGCAAGGAATTTTTCACATTAATTCCTATAAATTTTTTTTCTTCTGGAGAAAGTCTTATTTGTTTTATTTCGGCTAGAATAAAAGCAGTTTTTTATTTTTTTTAACCCATTTTAAGGTCAATATTATTATCCCCTTAAGCAATTTTATTTTTGATTGGCTACAGAACAAACTATTATTATGCAATGACTTACCTAATTACCATAACCTGCCCAATTAACCTACTTAAGCCTTTAAATTGCACTTTAAGCTGAATACTAGTATTTAAAAAAATATCAAACAGAAATTGCTGTAAAAAATATACAGAGGAGCTAATAAATCAGAATGGCTAATGATTTTGACTTCAACTGTATGTATTTGTTGTCAGTTTATCAGAAAGGGATTTTACTTTGACTCATTGGATGGAAACGGTGCTTTATTCGCAAACGTTTTATGCACTATTTCAGCTTTGCGCATAAATCTAATTCGCATCTGTGGTTGGAAACATGAGGACTTTGCTGCTAAGAAAAGGTCTATAATGGCCTTAGTTTAGTGACTGACCTGCATCAAATAGGGTGCAACCAGGCGTTTCCACCCTTATTCTCAGTCTTTAAAACAGGAGGTCTCGGCCAAACAGAACACCATCAACCAGATCACCAAAGCCCTGGTCAAGAGGACTAGAGACTAATATACTGACACGGCCACTTCAGACAAAAAGAAGCAAACCCCCTCTCTGTCATCTCTTGTCCTATGAGTTGACTCTGGTGTCAGTAAAGGAAGTATGCGACAGCTGGATGGCATTTCCTTCATCCTTCAGTTGTGAGATTTGTCTTCATGTGTTTCTGTCTGCCGCGTGGAATGCGTTGTTGTTTGGGAGTAAATTAGAGTTGGCTTGCATTAGCAGGAGGTCTATAGACTCCCGAAGTCAAACACTGATCTGACCCCTGGCAGTTTGCTGTGATACTCCTCCGAGAGCAAAGTTCAGAGGTCAACATGTGTAGGACAGATGAAAATATCAGTGTCAGCCTTGAGCTTTAGCATTAAAGGTGACAGGGGAGTCCCATCGTTTACTCACCCTCATGTCGTTTCAATCCTGTAAGACTCTCATTCAAATTTAAGGGATAGTTAAGCCAAACATGAACATTTCTTCATCATTTACTCACACTCTAAACTTTTATCATTTACTTCTTCTGTTGAACACAAACGAAGATATTCTAAAGAATGTTATAAACATGCAGGCATCCATAGTAGGAACAAAAATACTATGGATGTCACTTTAAAGGTCCTATATTAATATATATTTTTTTAAAATGTTAGCTTCAGTTGGTTAGTTTGAAGGATATCTAAAAACAGTGACAAAATTTGAGAAAATATAAAACTCACATCTAAAGCTTGCAGATAGTCACTTCCACCTAAATGGATCAGCGTTTTTTTTTTCACTCCACCTTATAATTCAGTTTCTCATCAAAGCTTGACCAATCAAATGCTTTATAGTATGTGACATGCCCCACACCTTTCAATTTGCTTTTCGTTTAATGTGTTTGAGCCAACCCAGGCTCATTCTGATTATGTACCACTATATACATTTTTGGAGAGTGCAAAATATGTCCCAGTAGGTACGTTATTTTTTATTTATTTATTTATTTTTCGGCATTTTTTGTTTTTGCAAATCCAACAAAGGCCGCTCTGTAAACTTTTTCAGATCTCAAATTTCAGATTCCACCACCATTCCCTGAACCCAACCAATAGTGTTTTCAAAAGCACAGATTGTCCCGATCACCCCCTTCCCTAAACCCAACTGACAGTGTTTTCAAAACCAATCCAGAAAAAGAAAAGCCCTCGCGACTGCCTGATTTGTACCACGTTTTTTAAAATTTTACCATGTTCTCACCATGTTATTTACTTGTTTATTTTATTTCTTGCCTTTTGTTTTTGTTTTACCTGCTTTCTGGAACTGTTCTTTGCCAGACTCAAACCCTGTCGTTACGATCAACTCCTCTCTGCGTCTAAAGTCCGCCAACGTCCATGGCGAGCTACTGGGCAAACTGTTAACAGCAGAAAAGCCGTCCACACAAAGTTAAGCGGTCAGCTGGTAGCGAAAAGAAACAGAAGCCATCGGAGCTGTCGTACCACCCTGTAGTGTTAATTTTAAAGATGAAATGCAGCCATTCGTAGCTCTGGCTACATAATTTGCGCTCTTCAGAAATGTATACAGAGGTATGATTTCACAATGAGCCTGTGTTGCAACCCTCTAAGTGGCAGAGCTGCGATAAAAATGAAATGCTATAGACGAATTACCAATCTACGTCCCAAACGACGTCACACGGGTCCTCGGTGAAAAAAAGACCGGTTGCAATGGCAAACATGTCATGCTATGTGGTAGGATGTTAAATTTGAAATTAACTTTTACTGTACACCACACTGCCAACCACTGATGTCTTTGGGTAAAAGGGAGCTGAATGGAGTGACGACCTAATTAAAAATGCTCGACGCTGCAGTTCTCATTTCATATCAGGTAAGTTCATGCTATGCTGAATAATACACATTACTTGTTTTTGATTGCAGCAATGATTTCAGCAAAAACAGTTAAATATGGTGAATTAAACTGCGGACACTGAATGCTTAGAATGAATTATAGTAATGTACGTCCACATACCCTGCCGTACAGGTGCCGTTCGCTGTCAGAAGGCAGTTGATTTGCTTGTTGATGATTACCCAGGCCTTGTAAAGCTCCATCTTCTTTCCTTGTCTTTGGCTAGGCAGAACCTCGGTTAGCTCTACATAGTTTTGAATCTGAACATTAAACATTATTTCTTGCACATGACCACATAGAACAAAACTGTAAGCATCCAAAGACTTGTAAGCCTTTAACTTCTCTCTTGTAAAATCACTTGGAGTTTCAATGAGATAGTTGTATATTTCGGGCTGGATGCTTGGCCATTTCGTCTTATCCAAAATCCATTGGGAGGGTGCTATTGCAAATGGACCTGTCAGATGAACGCCGCTCACTTTAGTGTTAATATTGCCAAATAACTGTGCTTATCACTGAGTGACAAGCTGTTATAATACGCTGAAAGCATTGTGTAAATAATATGTATAATATGTAGTCAATATGACGTATTTCTAAGACAACAACAAACTCTGTACCTCATCGGATGTCATTCCCTTGCTGTAAAGGCTGGCGCTCACAATTTTTTTTCTGCAACCTCACTGCGTGCGTATCCTGAATGTTTACAAACATGGTAATTTGTCTATTGGCTGTTTTTTTTTTTTTTTTTAAAGAGAGGAGGTACTCTACGTCCCACCCTCTCTTAGTTTTTCGGTTGAGGTAGACATGTATTTATTGTGTTCCAAACATTGATGTCTCATTGGTTGGAAATGAAATCCAAAGAGTTAGAGTTAGGGCTAAAATAAAGAGTTAAATAATAATAAAAAATAAAGGGCTAAAAAAATTGTCATTTTTTTGTGATTTAGCAATTTGAAGTGATGCCTCACTCAAAAATAATAATCAGTTAGTCTCTCTCCAAACCCAAAAGACACTTGTTCATGTTCAAAACACAAATGAACTTGTATTATTAATCAAATCTCAGAGATTTCTGTCCTTTTTTTGAAAGTCTGTTCACCCAAAACTCTTGAAAAGTAGAAACAGATAAAACAGTAAAACAGATCAAAAAACAAACCCATATGATGCAATGAAATTATAATCTTCTGAAAAGACCACTACATGATCACTATATATGATTTTTGTGTGTTCTTTAAATCTTTTAGTTTTTTATTTGTTATAAAAACTAAATATACTCTATTGACATGATGTTTCACATATGAGCAGGCACCACCATTGTTTTTTTATTTATTTATTTATTTATTTTGGCTCGACATTTCTGGTCTCATTTGCTTCCACTGATTTTAGATGTTAAAAACAGCTCGTTATGCTGATTGATGTTGCAAACTCAGATGTCCTTATTATATTGTTCTTCTTTATATGTACTGTATAGTCACAAACGCATTTGTTTGTGGAGCAACTACACTCTAAAAAAAAAGGTTCTTCAGTGGTTCTTCAGTAGTTCTTTACGATATTTGAGGTGCTATTTAGCACTTTTACTGTGTAAAGAACTTTTAAAGCACCATGAAGGTTCTTCAGTGGTTCTTCAGTGGTTCTTTAAGGTGGTCAGGGTGCTATATAGCACTTTTACTGTGTAATGAATCTTTAAAGCACCATAAAGGTTTTTCAGTGACTCTTTGGGGGGTTAAAGTGCTATATAGCACCACTACTACTGGTAAGCACTTGTTCTTATAGCTAATTCTCATAACTTTTATGCTGGTGTTATTTGCGGAAAGGGTAAAGTAACATTAAGAGCACCTTAAAATATAGGTGCTATATAGCACCATTTGACAAAAGTACTATATAGCACCTATTTTTTTAAGGTGCTGTATAGCACCAAAAAAGGTTCCCCCCTCGTTACGACCAAAGAACCAGTTTTGGTGCTATTTAGCACCTTTTTTTTAAAAGTGTAGTTTGAGTGTTTATTATTCCTATTCATTTCTGACATTAAAACACTCAATCAGAAGTTCTAAAACAATCGTGGAAACAAGTAATAAGGTCAATATTATTGGTCTCAAACTGGATTCCTGGAGGGCTGCAGCTCTGCAAAGTTTTACTCCAACCCTAATCAAACACAACTGACCCAACTAATCAAAGTTTGAAGACTAGACTATTAAGCTGCGGTCACATTACAGTTTGAGCATGCAAAATTCTGTTGTACGGCGCTGGGGCAGGATTAGGGGCAGGATTAAGCGAGCAATTTTTAAAAGCGAGCAATTTGGTCTATAAAATACATTTCTGCCCAGAGAGGTCATGTTTTAATCTTCGATTGGTCTCACGCCATCACATGATAGCTCTATAGACAATGGTTCTGTAAGGTTGAACATTTTCTGTGTTTCTGAAAATTAAGGTTTTATTTTTTCAGAGACATGCATCATGGCAGCACATGACATTATCATTATTACCTTTTTTTTATTATTATTAATAGTCAGCCACACCTGCTTGATGCATTAGAAGAAACCTCACAGGTTTTTTGTGGGTGTGTGTATAACTGGTATTCCTTACATTATGGGTACCAAATGTCCCCTTAAGTGCATAAAACCAGTTATTTTTCCATTTATGGGGACTTTTTTTTGCTCTCCATGAAGAAGATATTCAGTAAATGTGAAAATGTTTGATTTTCTGTGAGGCCTGTTAGGGGGTTTAATATACAGCTAAAACTGTTGAAATTGTCAATGGGAAGTCCATGTGTGTTTAATGAGTAGCAGTCAAATAGTTTCAGGTGGCCAGAATGATGGGTGAAGAAGAAAACACCTGCTCCTCTTTTCCTCTATCCCGCTCTCTCTCTCACTTTGTTCTCTGGAGTTCTGCCATTTAATTAAACCTCAGGTCCTGTAGACTGGAAAATGAAAGCCTGCCTGGGACTCTGTTCGGTGTGGAGGAATGTGAACGAGCTTTACTGGGAAATCTCAGTGTTGTACTTTACTGTCACTATTACAAATGCCTGTTGTGACAACCTGTACTGCACTGACTGAACACTTTTTAACCTTTGCAACTCTTAAGATCAGAAATAATATAACACATATATGCATTAAATAACTGTAAAGACTCTAAACCACAGAACTGAAGAGATGAAGCAGAAGAGTTTTTCACTTACAGCATAAATAAAGTACAAATAGATTTCACAGAAGAAAATATATTTTACGACAATGTTGATATGAGAGTATAGTATCTACCAGAAGGGGCCAACAGGTCACGCTAACCAGCAAAACCCACTTCAGTCATGTCTTTAATACCTTGACTTTGACTCTCAACTGCTAGGTTGAATTTTAACCCAAAGTTAGTTTGTCTTTTATCCAAATTTGAGATGAAACAGCTGAGCATTTTTATTGTGAAATGAGCTGTAGACTTTAATGTTAGGGGTAATGCATTATAATATTGCATTTCTAAGTAAGACACGCATTACTTCAAAAAATTAAGTAATTATATTTGAGTTACTTTTTTTAAAAATGTAACAACTCAAGTTACTTTTTAAATTAATTAGCTTCTAAAAAATTATTTGTGAATTAAAATGAGTGTAGTCACATTGAATCGCACTCAATGAGAAAATGAGCTCTCCGCGAGAATCGAACAGAAACCAAGATGGCAGAGCCTTATTTCTGTGATGGAAGTATTCTCATTATTTTGAACACATGGAAGAAAATGGGATCGTCTCAATGGACACAGATTTTATTGAACTAATAGGACAATAATGCAAAAGTAGCAAACACATTGTTTTCAACTTTCATTAATCTGTATACAGCATGCATAGCGTCAGGAAGTTCTTTGAAGGTAAAATTATTCTAATTTAAATTTAATTTTTAATTATTTAATTTTTTCAGTTAAATGAAGGTGAATATTATACAGTGTGTCGTTAATTGCAAAGCTCCTCTATTTAAAAAAAAAAGGGGAAAAAAATTTCTGAAAGAGATCAAGCCTCAGGCAGATGTGAAAAAGTAACTAAAAATAAATGTATCGCATTACTTTGTGTAAAAAGTAACTAAGTATCGCAACTAGTTACTTTTTGGGGTGCCTCAATAGTGCAATGCATTACTTTCAAAAGTAACTTTCCCCAACATTGGTCGATTTGCATTTTACAATTCCCCAATGAAAATGTATCTAAAAATCTTTTGTTGCATTGAATAACAAAGTCACTGACATCAGGATGGCCTGGTGGTATTACAGCGGCCTGCATATTACGGTTACTAACTAACTAGACAAACTTTGTGTTGACTTAACAAAAACCTAGTCAAAAGTCATTTAGGTGGTTGTGCTTGCTGTGAATTTAGGTTGTAAATTAACCATATTTTCTCTCATGACAAATGACAATGCAGGAAAAAAGTATAATTTCCCCACATTAAGTTGTGTACAATTGTTTAGACTAATTCGACATTTAGAACCACTTTTACATTGTATCTTTTGTATGGGAAAGACATTACTAAAGCCAAAGTCTTTGTCCCACAGAACAATTGAAGACAATACGGTCACAAAAGGTGAGTAAATTAAATAATTTTCACCTCAGGTATTTTAACGACAAAACGATGCCGCTTTAAAGAGCTGAAATGAGGTACCCTATTAATGGCGTATCACCTATTCGTTGGTACTGAGCAGTGGTGTAAAGTAATTAATTACAAATACTCAAACTACTGTAACTGAGTAGTTTTTCTCAGGAATTGTAATTTACTGAGTAGTTTTAAAAATGGGTACTTTTACTTTCCCTTGAGTACATGTTTAGTGCAGTATCGGTACTTTTACTCCACTATTTTCCTTCAACCTGAAGTCACTACTTTACAGAAAAACAGCCTTAAACAATCACTAAATGGAACAAATGAAGAATGAAAGGAAGGGCCAAATAAAAGGATGGACTGATCAAGCAATGGAAGGAGGGATCGAAGAACCAAATAAATGAAGGAAGGATTCAATGAAGGACTGAACAAACTAAGGAAGGAAAGAAGGAAGGAAAGAACGAACGAACAAAGGACCTAATGAAGGAACAAAAATATGAAAGAAAGAATGAGCGAACAAATGAAGGGAGGAAAGTAGGAAGGACCAAACGAATGAAGGAAGAATTCAAGGAAGGACTGAACAAACTAAGGAAGGAAGAAACGAACAAACAAATGAATGAACTAAAGGACCTAATGTAGGAAGGAACAAAAATATGAACGAACGAGTGAACGAAGGAAGGAGGGAACAAACAAATGAAGAAAGGAAGGAGAGAACAAACAAATAATTGAAGGAAGGTTGGAAGGAACGAACGAAAATAGGAAGAATACACCACATGTGGTTTGTGCAGGGATGTGTAAACGTAATATTCTGTAAACGCATCGACTTTTCTACATCGTAATACTCACTACTCACTACTCTCGAGTACTTTTAGAAGGGCTACTTTTTACTCATACTTTGAGTAATATTTACTACAGATACTTTTTCTCTACTTGCACTATATTTTTGGGCAAGTAATGGTACTTTTACTTGAGTATGATTTTTCAGTACTCTTTCCACCACTGGTACTGAGTATGAGAGACAGGACTGCACACGCCACTGCACTGCACTCATTCAACACGCATACACACACTCACTCAGTCAGTGTAGCCCTCACTCAGCACACACACATACACATTCAGTCACTGCCCTCTCTGAATTGAGCTCGGCACGGAGACAGAGAGCGAAAGAGAAGGTGCCCACCGAGCCGCATTTCTGCTGACTGTTGTGTACTGCGGACTGAAAAGAAACTGGAACAACTTTCCTTATATTGGGTTTCTCCAGATGTCATTGAATTACAGCCGAGACAGCTGTGAGTGGACATTTTGAGCGTTTTTAAGAGTGTTGAGTGTGCGGCACAGGTGAAGATGGCGAGGGGACCGTCAGGACGAGCGTCGTGCGCACCGGTGCTCGTGTTTCTGCCGCTTCTGCTGCTCACCGGAACTTTAATGGCGCAAGAGTTGCCCACCAACGGCGTGAACGGATTCAGCTTGCACCCACCATACTTTAATCTAGCAGAGGGGACGAAAATCACGGCCACAGCAACCTGCGGAGTGGACGAGAACGAGCAGCCGATCCAGGACCTGTACTGCAAACTGGTCGGGGGGCCCGTGTCAGGGGACCCGAGTCAGACCATTCAGGTAAAGATGAATATACTGCGCTTTATATTCAATGACAGGTGCTAGTTAAATGCTTATTTTGGTTTTAGTTAATTGCAATGTTGGATATTATTTGACTTTTTGAGGTTTGTATCGTTTGTCTTGCATAAAGATGGTGGCAATATACATTTTGCTTTCCATAATGGCGCATCAAAATACTTATTTTGCAATTTTATTTAGGCTACCATATTGGATTTGTTATCATAGTAAAGTCTAAGAGTATGGTTAGATTTAATTTTATTAATTTACTTATTTGTTTTTATTGTGCAAGGCTTTGTGCTTGGGGAACTGTGTAAAATGTGGTTATCTTCCAGAAAGCACCTGCTCGAGGTGAAAATGCCAAAGTTCCCCATAAAGCACTATAATGCCTCATAGAAGACCCCTACTAAGACTTCATTAACAGGGGGCTCAGGAGGCACGACTCAACTTGTTGGCGAGTGTGTGAAATGTTTAACATTGTAAAGAGTAAAACGCAACCCCCGTGTTGCACTGCTACTGGGATTTTCCCTGAGGAATGTGCGGCATTTCGTAGAAGACCTTGAGGGAGACACACACTCTCTCTCTCTCTCTCTCTCTCTCTCTCTCTCTCTCTCTCTCTCTCTCACACACACACACACACACACAGATCTGCACCACACTTCAAAGAATAATTGATTAAAATGTTGCTGAAGTCCTGAAGTTATGTTTTCAAGACAGAACATCAGCTCATCATTATTTATGCTCATTAAATAAGTGGCATAATAAGCGTCCTGCTACAAACTATGTGGAAAGAGCAGCTGTTTGGTGTTATTTTTTTATGTCATTTTCTATGTCCTCAGGTTGATTCAGTCATATAAAATAAACATTTAAACGATGCACTGCACTAAAACTGTGGTTATTTTGGATGCACTGATTCCATATTAAAATATTTGTAATAAATATATAATGATTTATATTTATAATATTTATGTAATTGGTATTTTGGCAGAAACTGGTAGCCATGGTAACTGGAAGTGAGTTGAATTATATTTTGAAGCACTGGATTAATTGCTAGTCAAAGGAAATCTTATCAGCTGGTGAAACCTTCATAGAAGAGTGGTCTCAGCATAACGTTCTGGAGTCTGCTTCTGCTAGTTTATTTAGGAGATTATAAATGAGTCCATTTTCCAAGCCAAGTGCAAATAGCTGTAAACATTACAAATTAAAAAGCATATAGGTTGTCAGTAGGCATGGGATGATAACCATTTTCAAGGTATACCACTGTTTGGAAAAGTCAAGGTTTTCATATCGCCACAATTTTCTGCTGTACCGTTCCTAAGATATGTGTAAGATATTTTATTTACATTTTTTTTTTTGCTTTTTTAGATGTAAATTGTAAAGACATCTGTGTTTTTTAAACAAATGAAGACAGCAGAAGTCAGTGATTCACGTTCACATTGATGATTCACATTATTTAGCCTGGCATGTTTACTGCTCCAAAATATTTTAAATGTTTCTCAAAATAAAATATATTGTGTTTAATGGGGAAAAAGGTTTTGTTTTTTAGCCAGACAATTAATAATAATATATTTCAGAGCAGTAATCGTAATACCGTGATATCATGAAACCATGATATTTTTATCCAAGGTTATCATACACATTTAAGCTCACGATTTGTACCATGGGAAACCAAAATGTACCTTTGTTTTTAAAAACCTGCAGATACAATATTGTACACTTTGTGAAAGGTACCACCGCAGTGACAAGACACTTTGTACCTTAACAGTGTTAAAAATGCTTATCAAACATTTATTAAAATGCCTTAAATGTTTAGTTTACAATATCTATAGTTTTAGGTTTTACCAGTTGTTTTGTATTATTGTATTATAGAACTAAAAAAATATGTTTAGAAGTATCTTTAAACATATGCTTTTAAATGATGATTCTTGTTTTAATATGGAAATTATACATAAAAATCACTTTGCCTTTCCAGTCATATTTATTTTCATAGATACTGTAATAAAGGGGTTGTTCAACACTTTTGTACCTTTTATATGAGAACAGTTGTTTACCTTCATTTCAGTTGTACCATAAAAGGCACAGAACAGTATCATAAGAGGTCTTTTTAGTACCATATAAGGTACCATTTTTACAAAGGTACAAAACTGTTCCTCAAGGAACATTATTTATACCATCGTGTACCTTTTTTTCTGAGAGTGTACCTTTAAAATCTTATAAAGGCCCATGCCTAGTTGTCAGCAGTTTGATACTGAATGGCACAAATTGCTTGGTTTCTTCCAATGTTTTCAGTGAAAATCCTGCGCTTTAAACCCCTACAAATCCTCAGTGTTCACTAACAACAGGGGTCTGTTGATATTTTTGCTGATCAGTTCCAAAAGATTAATGCTTTATTCAGCAAAATCGAGTTTTACTTTGTCTAGTCTGTGCAGCTTTTTCAGACATAGTCTACTTTATATAAACATATGAGTTTATCATGAAAAATATGTTTTCTTGTCCTTCAGTTTGTGTTATCAGAAATAAATAAAGAAAAGTAAAGAACATAATATCTCCAAGAAAGAATCACATTTGGAAATTGAGATGTTTTATTAAATGAATTATGCTAATGAGGTTATGGCGCAAACATGCCCAGAACATTTGGTGTTGAATTTTAGTTTGCACATCTCAATTCCTAACTTGGCAGGTCACTTTGCACTTGTATCAACTTGTAAATATCCTTAACGTGTGCCTGACTACATAGCTTGCTTGGAAATATGCCCAATTATAACTCTTTTCATCATCATGTCATCATCCTTTGATAAATTAATGCTCCTGTGATTGATATAAAATCACAAATCATAAAAAACACAAATCACAGCACGCTTGAACTACAATATATCATCTGATTAAAATAAACTCTGTGCTAAAATACGTCTCGCAATCTTTTTGACCTTAGAGTGGTTCTTATTTCAACATTTCACTTAGTCTGTAGAAAAGTAGTTCACAACCTAAGACTTCCTTTAGCAGAGTTTTATCTAGTAGCCGAGGCGTCTCAAGGCCGGGATTAAAGGAGAAGATATACAGGTCAACTTGGATGTTTTAGAGATAAGTCCTTACCAAGTCGGATCATGTGACTTATTAAAGTGTTCTGCATTCAGTGACCGGCCAAATTAGTGTGAGAGCACAATCTCATGAAAGTGCTGATGACAGTGGAAGTCAATGCAAAACTTTTAATGACAGTGTGTAAACTCAAGAGCACAAATTCAGCAGCTCATTTTTGTAATATCTTATCATAACCGAGAGTAAACGAGTAAAGCTGATGAACAAGGGTTCCCACAGGTCATTTCATTTCTGGAATATCATGGAATTTTAAAAGGTCTTTTCCAGACACTGAATGCCAGGGATTTTTATTTGTCTAAGTAATGGAATAGTGTTTTTTGTTTGTTTGTTGTTTTGAATGTTACCTTTTGCCTGTTCTTATGGCTAGGCTATATTTCAGAGTCATTTAACTTTTTTTAAATGATGTCACCCGGCTGTACCTGTTAACTGAGGCAAACATGTCAGGAAAATGTATGTTTCAAGATTTTTGTCTACAAAATGACCAGAAACAAAAGATGACAGAAAAGCTGAGATCTTGTGGAGGCTGAAGCCTTTCTGTGTTTCTTTGTTCATCAGGCCAAAAAGTGGTATTTAGATATAATGTTAGCTAGCTAGTATATTATAATTGAATACTACAATTAAACATTTAGCCTGTTTAAAGGTACACAGTAAAATCAACAGTGTTAAAAATACAGTGTTACATGTCAACATGTTGAATTGACAATATACAGTGTAAACAACGGCACGTTGACAGTGTGGTTGCAAGGTGCAATATGATGTGATTTTCCTTTAACACTACAAGTGTTAAAGATCGCAATATGTTAGACATACACCACAGAGTAGTGTAAAAATTAATGTTTCACTTACAGTATAGAGTACTTTCTTGATGACATTTGCAGAGTCATTTTTTTTACAGAGTAAAAAAAAAATCAGTGTACATTTAACTCAATTTGAGTTTAACTTAACACTCCTTGGGTTTACATATGACTCCCTCCATTCTGGAGTTAAAATAGCACTTTCTAAAGTGTGAAATTTGTACGTTACTCACAGAGTTCATTTTAACACAGTAAGAGTTTATTCTTACATCAAACTGGAGTGTTAATATATTACATTTGTACGTTACTCGAAGAGTTCATGTGTATAAGCTTCTGAGTGCATTTACTGCTTCTGATGAAAGTTAATTTATTATATCTAATAATTTATTATATCATCAAGACTCGTAAAACATACTGGTTTGATCACTGTTTGTCCGAAAGAACCGGTTCGAGTAAACAAGCTGGACTTCCCATCGCTAGTGGGAAAGGCACTGCATTTTGGGTTAAAAGTAAAAAAAAAAACCTCTTAAATATTCACACTCGTGGATTGAAATGTACTCCGGGTTATAACACTGAACAACACCAAAAAAATCACACTGTGTATTTAACACCGGAATTTTTGCTACGATAACAACGCTAGTGGGTGTTAAATGCCCCTAAGTGTAAAACTTGGATAACTATAGTAAGTGTAACATTCTACACAGTCAGCACTTTAGAGTGCCAATATTACACTGCAAATTTAACACTACACACGGTGTACTTTTAACACTTGATAGATTGGGACCATATATGATCTTCAGTGGTGTTAAGATCAACACTTTAAGTGTTAAATTGACACTACTTATTTTACTGTGTAGCAAAATTAGTCACTGACAGAATCGAAAATCCATTACTGTTACATCTGGACAATTTGTGTTGTTTATTATAGGTCTTTGCAGCTTTTTATTCAGGGAAAGTCAGGGAGTTTGACATTACGTCTCAGAGTCTGAACCCTGGATAATAACGAGATGCAGATAACAAATTAATAGCATGTCATAAAATGGGTACACATGCTTTTTGGGGTGTTAAATAATTGCGCAATGCCAGTAAACTGTATAAATTGAAAAAGTTGACTCAACTTTTAGCCCAAGTGCACTTGACTTGATTTAAATTGAGTAAACTATAAAAGCTCTTCAGCAAGTAGCAACTCTTCAGCAAGAGTAGTTTTCATACAAAATTTCATCCTTAAAAAAACTGTCTAGTTCTTTTCAACTGTACACTTGTTAGTAAATCCTTCAAGCAATTTTTTTAAACACTATTTGTTTTGTTTTTTTGCTGACACAAACTGTTCATAAATCTGCCACAGAACATTTATACCATTATTTTGGCTGCAAATTGACACATGAAATGGTTCTTGTAAAGAAATCTATCTTAAAGCAAAACGTGGTGTCTTTCCTGTGTCATCAGGGCCAGTACTGTGACATCTGCTTTTCGCAAGACACGAACAGAGCACATCCCATCAGCAATGCCATTGATGGCACCGAGCGCTGGTGGCAAAGCCCTCCTCTCTCCCGCAGTGCCAAACACAACGAGGTCAACGTCACCCTGGACCTGGGACAGGTAATTTACCACTGCATTCCTTACATTTGTCTAACTCCAATCACACCCACATGCACATATCGTGTTCAGATTATTCAGCGTACAGTAGAGTCATCTGATCCTCGGCTTCAGCGAGTGCTTTTGTGGATTGCACATGAGTGTAGAATTTCAAGGGTGGACCCTAAGTTGAATCTCATCCATTCATACTTGAGTTTAGAGAACCTGGAGGTCATTTTTTAAATTTCTCTGAACACTTCATGTCTTGGTCTTGTGTATTAATGATTGCTAATACAGTAGAGAAGCCAGGGGGCATTTACTCTCTAAAGACTATTATTTTTAAAAATTGTAATGGCAAATGAACATTACTCAGACTCTCCCACACTTAATCTCCTCCTAAAGTCATTCAGGAATCCCTGTGGCTTCAACATAAGCAGTCAGCAGTACTTCGTATAGTTTCATGCTGCACAAACAGGAGTGGGAGGAAGAGAAGTACAGTAGCTTACCATCAACGGCAGTCTCTCATTGACGTCCATTCACTTTCAGTCACTTCAGACAAAGTGGAGTTTAATTTCTCAAAAAGTGATCAGTCTTCAGTCTGTGTTGGGCCAACATGAAGGAATTAAGTTAAGCTTAAACATTTATAACAGATTTATATGGATTAAACATGAAATAATTAAGTTGTCGCAAAAAAAGTTGTTCAGTTATTTTAAATAAGTAGTTTGAACAAACAGCAGAGAATTGTTATGTAATGCTTGGTTCAATGTTTAATTTAATGATTGTTTTATAATCTGCATACAGTAAAAATACTCAGTTTATTCTCTATTTGATGTTTATTACAATATAATTTTAAAAATATTATTATTATATTATATATAATTATTCTTTCTTCTATCAATGAATATTTGCCCTCAGCTGTATTTGATATTGATTCAATCTATTTTACTCACCCAAATTATGATAAAACTATTATAGAAAATGGGGAAACATCTGCAAGTGTGTATAGTATTATATCAGTTTGACCCTGGACCACAAATAAGTGGTAAGTGTCAGATGAAATCATCCGAAATTTGAACAAAAAAGCTTTCCTTGATGTAGGGTTTGTTAGCATTGGACAATATTTGGCTGCAATTTAACCATTTGAAAATCTGGAATCTGAGGGTTCAAAAAAGTCTAAATATGAAAGAAAATGACCTTTAAATGCACAAATTAAGAGCTTGATTGAGTTTTAATATATTGTGTGCACAAAATATCATCATGAAACATGAACTTTTACTTAATTTTCTAATAACTTTTAGCATAATGGAAACATGTATAATTTTTACATGTATAATTTTTGCTATTGCCAAAAAAAAAGCTGTGCAACATACAGTTAGACTTTGTAGTGATAAGATTTTGTGGTACATAGCTCATTACTTTATATACAGTTGAAGTCAGAATTATTAGCCCCCCTATTTATTTTTCCCCCAATTTCTGTTTTACAGAGAGAAGATTTCTTCAACACATTTCTAAACATAATAGCTTTAATAACATAGTTTTAATAACTCATCTCTACTAACTGGTTTATTTTATTTTTGCCATGAAGACACTAAATAATATTAGACTAGATATTCTTCAAGACTCTTCTATACAGCTTAAAGTGACATTTAAAGGCTTTACTAGGTTAAAAATTTTAACTAGGCAGGATATGGTAATTAGTTATTGTATAACGATGTTTTGTTCTGTAGACTATCGAGAAAAATAAAATAGCTTAAAGGGGCTAATAAATAAAAATTAAAAACTGCTTTTATTCTATCTGAAATAAAGCAAATAAGACTTTCTCCATATAATTCTGATTTCAGCAGTATATAGTCATTTTTAATAGTAATTTAATAATTTACTATTTTTGGTATTTTTTTAAATTTTATTTGAGCAGGAAAAGTGGAAAGATAGATTTACTAGTACAGAAATCAGTAGCCTTGAACAAATAAACGAATAAAGTTAAATAAAATTTAAAAAAAAACACAGAGCCCAGCTACTGTCCAGTCATAATGAAGTATTCTAGATAATCCGTAATTTTTTCTATTAATTACCATTTAAAAGGTTTGGGTTGGCAAGATGTTTAACACTTTTTTTTAAATTCTCAAATGCAAGGCTGCATTACATCTATAGTAGATATAAGACAGCAATATTGCAAAATATTAGCATGTCAAAAACTTTCTCTTTTTAGTACATTATGAAATGCAATGTAACCCTGTGATGGAAGAAGTTAATTCTATAATAAATAATAATTCTGATTTAAACAGTATATTAAATAATTAGTTTGGTTTTATAGCTGTATATGTGTAATGCTCTGTGTAGTGCTGGTCTCATTCAGCTCAACATGGCTGTAATATGTGACAGACTAAGCCCTGTACAACCTACTTTGCTTTCTCTGCTTCTCCCTCCCCCTCCCTCAGTCTGAATAGAAACAGAGAGCAGTGACTGGCTTTGTATTGTACTCAGTTCTTTTATGTGGCTGGTATTTTTGTCAGGACCACTTAAACCAGCTTGTAAAAATGCAATACCTAAAACTAAAACAAGTAATACAAGAAAGTTAAACTCATGCCTCTAGATAGGGTTCAGATGAGTGAAAAAAGACCTTCAATTTGTGTAAAATCAAAATTTACAATGTTCATATTTTTATTTTTTAGATGAAGAATTAATAACTTCAAATGCAGAAGCAGATAATCTGAATTTGATTGAAGATTACTAAAACAAACTTTTTTTACTGTAATCTTCAATCAAACTCAGATTATTTGCTTCTGCGTTTGAAGTAGCGGTTCTTCACTGATGATGTTATTTTGACAAATTCATCCACAATATTCGTAACCACCCCCCCCCCCCCCCCTCTTACAACTAGTTTGCTATGAGGGAATGGTGTGCAAAAGGAAAGCCCCGCCCCCCTACTCAATATTCAATTTTACTTGTAAGTACATTAACATACTAAAATAAAAGTCTTAGTAACTTCCGTTTCATGCAGACTTTAATTAAATTATATTAAGTGATAAGTTTAAATTTGACGTTATGTTAATATCTTTCGCTATCCATATGTATTGAGGAAGCTTTTATGTCAATAACAGTGGCACTGCAGGATGAGGAAGGATGACACTCCAAAGAGTTGAAGATGGTTTGTTCAAAGACTACTGTTTAAAGGAGCTCAAATTAGTGACACAGCTTTAGATACTTCCTCTAACGCTGGTAAGAGGCTCATTCTGACCCCTGAGAGAAGATTAATTAGATAGGAATGTTAGTTACTCAATATCTGTTTCAACCTGCTTCAGGACACAACGACCCCTCTCTGTCACTAGAGTATCTATCAGCAAAGTTCAAGTCTCTCTCCTCCTTCGCACTCTTTTATTGGGTCGGTTCAATAAGTGTAGACACCTCAACCAGGACTATGCAGATTTTCACATTTATATAAATAAGTTTGGTTATTATTTAAAGTGTGTTTATTTTATTCTGGAATTTTATATATTTTTGTATCAATCATTTTATAATAGTTGTATAATTTATGTTTTGTTAATTGTTTTGTGGGCGACGCAGTGGCGCAGAAAGTAGCAATGTCACCTCACAGCAAGAAGGTCGCTGATTTGAGCCTCGGCTGGGTCAGTTGGCGTTTCTGTGTGGAGTTTGCATGTTCTCCCTGCATTTGTGTGGGTTTCCTCCGGGTGCTCCGGTTCCCCCACAGTCCAAAGACATGTGGTACAGGAGAATTGGTTAGGCTAAATTGTCCGTATGAGTGTGAATGAGTGTGTATGGATGTTTCCCAGAGATGGGTTGCGGTTTGAAGGGCATCCGCTGCGTAAAACATGTGCTGGATAAGTTGGCGGTTCATTCCGCTGTGGCGACCCTAGATTAATAAAGGCACTAAGCCCTTTATAAAGAAAATGAATGAATGAATGAATAATTGTTTTGTTTTATTTATTGTCTCGTATTGTTAATCTTTTTGTTTTGTTAATCGTTTTATTTTGTTCATTGTTTTGTTAATCGTATTGTTAATTTTTTTGTTTTGTTAATCGTTTCATTTTGTTCATTGTTTTGTTAATCGTATTGTTTATCTTTTTGTTTTGTTAATCGTTTCGTTTTGTTAATCGTTTCGTTTTGTTAATCGTTTCGTTTTGGTAATAGTTTTTGTTTTGTTAATCGTTTTTGTTTTGTTAATCGTTTTGTTTTGTTAATTGTTTTGTTAAATATTTTGTTAGTTGTTTTGTTAATCCTATTAATCATTTTATTTTGTTAATTGTTTTGTTAATCGTATTGTTAATCTTTTTGTTTTGTTAATCGTTTCGTTTTGTTAATCGTTTCGTTTTGTTAATAGTTTTTGTTTTGTTAATCGTTTTGTTTTGTTAATTGTTTTGTTAATTATTTTGTTAGTTGTTTTGTTAATCCTATTAATCATTTTGTTTTGTTAATTGTTTTGTTAATCGTATTGTTAATCATTTTTTGTGTTAATCGTTTTGTTTTGTTAATCGATTTTGTTTTGTGAATCGTTTTATTAGTCATTTTATTTTGTTAATTGTTTTTTGTCAATCGTTTTGTTAATTGAATTGTTAATTGTTTTGTTTTGTAATTGTTTTGTTTTGTTTTGTTAATCTTTTTGTTTTGTTAATCGTTTTGTTAATCAATTTGTTTTGTTAATCATTTTGTTATTCATTTTGTTTTGTTAATCATCTTGTTTTGTTATTCTTTTTGTTTTGTTAATCGTTATGTTAATCGTAATACTAATCGTTTTGTTTTGTAATCTTTTTGTTTTGTTAATTGTTTTGTTTTGTTAATCGTTTTTATTTTATTTTCCTGTCATTAATGCTTTCAGCTGTTACAAGTAATTCTCAAATAACAGTGGAGGTGTTAATTTTAGGTTTGGTGTCAGTGTTTCAAATAATTTGAGCAAATACTTTTTTCTTTTTTTTTTCAAACTTGAATGCTCAGTTGATCATATATAAAATGATATTGTAGTTTAATAGTTTAGTAGTTTAATAATAGTTTGGATTAGCGTTTATTTATTTTAATCTGATTTATTTTTGTATTAATTATTTTATAAATAGATTGTTATTCTTTTATTTTGTTAATTAAATTATATATTAATTGTTATAATTTTGAATTGTTTTAATTCTTTTCCCCCCAAACATTTCCTCTGATTTCCCAGCAATTCGTCACCTTAGAATCATAAGGTTCTATCTGACATTTTTGTCAAAATTTAGTTAATTGACATATTCTTATTAATTGACAACTTATTTACATTATGGGGTCTTTTTTTAATAAGTTGTTTACATTTTAAGACTTTTTATTTAAAAAAAATGTTACACACGTACTGTTTGCTATAGAATGCAATAACTTTGAAGCTCAATATCTCAAAATCATTCAGAACGCAGATAGAACCTTATAATTCCAAGGTGACGAATTGCTTTTGGCTGTTACAAGTAATTCTCAAACGACAGTGCAAGTGTTAACAGGATCACATTTGTAGAATTGGTGTCAATAATTCAAATAAGAAAATCACACAGTGTATGAACTGAAAGAAACAAACTGTTGTTGAGCCCACCTTGAGGCATTACAGGCTTCTGTAAATGAGAAAGCTGTCTGCTTTTTTTCTGTAAATTCCACCAATAAAAAAAATATTTGCCTTTCACATATTTAAGTTTGCTGACATTGCTGGGGCAGGTTTTGCAGAAAATTGTGGTTGAAGGCTTAGCGTCAATCTAGTAAAAAAAAGCTCAGCTCAGCTAAAAACATTTACCGCACCTCTAAACCAAAAACACTTTTCTGTTTTACCATCAAACCACTAGATTAATGCTTAGTTATTGTAACTTCATTCACGTGTCTGATCCTTCAGGGCACAACAGTTTAATATCACTTAGAGTCTAACATTAGACTACATCAGAATTATTAGCCCTGCTGTTAAATGTTAATTGTTGGATTATTCTTTCTCAAATTTCTGTTTAATGTTCTCAACACATTTCTAAACACTGTAGTTTTAATAACTCATTTTCTTTTATATTTGCATTGATGACAGTACAGTATTCAGCTTAAAGTGCTATTAAAATGCTTAACT
The DNA here is from genome assembly GCA_903798035.1 of Danio albolineatus. Taxonomy (NCBI): domain Eukaryota; kingdom Metazoa; phylum Chordata; class Actinopteri; order Cypriniformes; family Danionidae; genus Danio; species Danio albolineatus. Next base: position 3,729,990 of record CAIGQQ010039592.1, on the reverse strand, counting down.
AGGTCAATTAGGATAATTAGGCAAGTCATTGTGTAACAGTGGTTTGTTGTGTAGCCAATGGAAAAAAAATATATTGAGGTTGAATAATTTTGAGCTTAAAATGGTTTTAAAAAAAATAAAAACAGCTTTTATCCTAGCCAAAATAAAACAAATTTTCTGGAAGAAAAAATATTATCGGAAATACTGTGAAAAATTCCTTTCTCTGTTAAACATCATTTGGGAAACATTTGAAAAAGAACAAACAATTCACAGGAGGGCTAACAATTCTGACTTCAAGTGTAAATGGTTGGTAAATAACCACTAATATATTTATCTAAGCCTAAAACTAGACGATTCATTACTTAAGCTCTTTTCTGAAGCATTCAGTCATCAGCCTGTAATCATACGTGTAGTAGAAGATCATGAATGGATCCAGTCCCATCAAGAAACTGGTCTAAATTATACCTCACGCTGCATCAAAACAATAATCAAGTCTGTCAGGGAGCCTTTCATCACTCTTTTAAAAGCACAGGGTTGTTTGTGTGTTTTTCTCCCTCTCAAACCTACATTATTCAAGTATATTGTTTTCGGGACCATCGTAATCCCTGTTTGAAATTCCTAAAAATACCCTTCTTCGAGTCTCAGCAGAATTTCTGTGCCCTTTTCTGGGGCTCTTTGTGAAACAATAGTTAAAAATAGACAATGTTTAATCCAGAGCTCTGTGTGTTTGAGTGTATTGTGGGGGGGTTGAATGGGACTCAATGCGGGCTAAAGTGCCTCATTATGTGCCATGCGCAGAGATGGGCATAATGCCAGTCATAAGAGAACTAAAGCTTTCCTGTAATTGAGTACGCACTGTGTTTGTTCAATGTTAAGGCAGTACAACTTTAGTATTATTGATTGCTAACTAATTTCTGGTCTCTAAAGCAGTCTTGTTCTTGATTGGCATCAGTTTTTCTTCCTTAGCGATCATGTGATTATGCTAGCTTAAAGGCACAGGTCTGAAACGAGGGTACGAAAATGAATTGATTAAATTGAGGTGATTTATTGCACACACTGACACTAGTTTTCCTCTGACGGTGTGTTATGCTTCGGGTACAAGATCTACCATGTCAAAGTATGTGTGTTTTCCATAGTCTCAGGTATGGGACGTCCCAGTGTGTGTGGCCTGCATACCTTGGCAAACAAAGATCACATTGTGTAGTTCTCAGCATCTTCCATTGCGTTTTCCTCACTTTTTTCTCTCTCCTGGAAAAGATGAGACTGTTTACATCTGTCAGGCCTGTTGATCTATATTCAGAATGAGCTGATAGGATTAATAAACGTCTGTTTTGAGATACTCTTTCACTGATAGCAGGGCTCAACAATAGGGTCTGCTGTTCTGAAAGTTTGGTGTTGTGTCTCATTTATTTCAATAACTCACTAGCTTTTTATGGTGAGATCAGTGACAGTTCTGACAGGGTAAGCAAAAGTCTGAATCATTGGCTCTCTACTAGGCTGTAGAAAAATCTAATTACAAGAGTACTGAAAAAACATGCTAAAACATTACTTACCATAACATTTACTTGCCAAGTGGGGTTTATTTATAAACTAAGTTTCGAGAGGATCACATGCTTATGATTGAACACAGCTGGTACCACATCAGCTCAGCCCAATGCACCAATCAGACGAATCCTGACACACTATAAATTACCAGAGCTTTCTACTCCAGTCATCTTCGTCTTGAAGAATCCCCCTTCCACCCAAACTCCTCCCCTTCTCCTATAGGGCGGTACGGTGGCCCAGTGGTTAGCACTGTTGCCTCACAGCAAGAACGCCAATGGTTCAGCCTCTCCCCGAGCTAGTCGGCATTTCTGTGTGGAGTTTACATGTTTTCCCCGTGTTTGCGTGGGTTTTCCCCGGGTCCTCCGGTTTCCTCTCACCGTCCAAAAAGCATACAAAGTAAATCGACTACCTTAAATGGCCTCTTAAGGCAATTCTAGTCAGATACATCTCAGCACGTTCACAAGCAGGGGGAGTTCTCAAGACTTACCTGAGCTCAAACTCTCCTCTCGCCGTTTAAACGGGAGGGAGCCCCGGACTCAAGGATATTCTGAGCGCAGGGCTCTCTCCCGGGACAGCATGCCAAATACGGTTTATAATCAATCATCAGCTAAGTGTGAACGCTTGAAAAACGTAACTTGCCAATAGGGCTGGGTATCGAGTTTGATACTTTTTAAGCACCGACCGAATCGTCTCGATACTATCGAGTATCGAAAAAATCATTTTCGTTCGGTACCAAATTTCGATACCCAAGGGTATAATCTTGTCAACGTCAGTAAGCTAGAAAACCTGCGGCATCCCTTAACATATGCACGGATCAAATGCTGGTGATTAGCCTGAATCAGCCTGCTGCGAGGCTGTCTTGAAAATTAATAGTTTACGGCAGTATTACGCCCACTCGCCCAGAGCTTGTCAAATGTGAGGCTGTAATGCGTACACTACACTTTAAAGCTAATCATAAATTCAACGCAAACAATGTTTAGGCGATCAAAAGTATGGTTACATTATGCAAAGATTGGCGGCAACAGCGTGCGATGCAATATCTGTAAAAAAGTTATCGCGACCAAGACTGGCAACACGTCTAATATGATAATGTGGCCGTTTAAGCGGAGAAAATTAAAAGAAGAGACATCAAACGCGGGATGAACACTTTATGAATCTATCGCTTTATTTTCCTCCTCGCCACACACGCTTAAAGGGGAAACACATTCTTAAAGGGGAAACACACCACGTCACTTTCCGCTCTCTTAAAGGGGAAAAACAAGCACAACTCGTGAATGCTGTCACATGTATAAATGTATGCGCCACAATAAAACACCTCGCAGTACACGGAATTAATTTACGAGCAGAAAGTTGCTCCGTGTTTGACTGCAAGAAGATCACGCCAGCGCAGTCATCATCATCATTATCATCATCATCCTCGGTATTTTCCTGACTTCAACAATGTGCCCAGCACAAGCGTCCTCCGTGACTGATGAGGATAACTGCACGATGGCTGGGGCTCCGAAATGTAAACAGACATACAATACTAAAATGCTTTGAGGTTAACAGTAAATGATGAAGTTTACATTAAACTTGTCTTATTTAAATGTCCACCCTAATGTTGTTCCAAACCCATAAGATCTTTGTTTACCTTCAGAAGACAAATAAAGATCATTTGGATTTAATCCAAGAGCTTTCTGATCCTCCCATAGATTTACTGAATATGCATTTTTCAATGTCCAGAAAGGAACCAAAAACATAGTCTAAATAAGTCCATGTGATAAAAGTGGTTCAATCATAATTATATGAAGCTGCAAGAATACTTCTGTGCGCAAAGTAAACAAAAATAATTTCAATAAATATTCAACGATGTGAGGATCAGAAAGCTCTTGGATTAAATCCAAAATATCTTCATTTGTAGATAATTAATGACAGAATTTCAATTTTTGGGTGAACTAAACCTTTAAGCAGCAGTAAGCCTCACAAATACTTAAAATTGATTGTCTTAAAACTGCTTGAACTTTATTAAAACTGTTTGCACTAATATATTGTGTTAAATACACTTTGTTCATTTTGTGCTTTTGTTCTTTGTTTATTGGTCTTAGAGATAAGCCTGCTGTGAAAAGTGTCACAAACATCCTGAAAAAAATTAAACCAAAGTTTCTCTGAGATTGTGTTATGTAATCTTGTTAAAATATATTTCTTAAAATAAAAGTATCGAAAAAAGTATTGTTCGGAATCGGTATCGAATTCAGGGTATCGGTATCGGTATCGGTATCGAAAATTTTGGAACGATACCCAGCCCTACTTGCCAAAACATTAGAGTGCAAGTAGAGTAAAAGTATCTGTTCTAAATACTCAAAGTATAAGTAAATGTAGCCCTTCTGACAGTACTCAAGAGTAGTGAGCAGTGAGTATCACACTGTAAAAATTATTCCAGCTTATATCCTGCAAATTAAAACTGTAGCTTACATCAGTGCCATTTTCTTTTAAGGGTGTTTCTAAGTTTGAATTAAATTATTTGTCGTTCATGGACTACAAATGTTAAACTTGAGATTATTTAATGTGAGAAGAATGCATTACAGTAGTATATGCCCCTATAATAAGCTGACAGAAAGCAGGTGGGTGCGTTTGCATGCGGAATGCAAACATGCAAACATGCTCACTTTTTCAGCCGCGCTTTTCAAGGTGTTTACCAAGCAATCAAATGGGTCTGTTAATGGGAGAGGGAAGAAACAACCTGTCTGTAAATGGAAGTAACCACGGAGACACAGGCACAATGAAAAACTATATGATCCACTCTTTCCTGCTAGTTAGTTTGAGGCAAAGTTGTCTTTCTCTTTAATACGAGCAGGCTTGAGATCCACGAGGGTGTCTTATGCCTGAGTGTGAACCATCCATTCCTGCTTGAGACTGCTGTTAATGGGGTAATTCAGAAACAGCAGGGATCTAGACTGCTGGCTTAAATTCTTCAGAGCCCTCTGCCTCAACTTTGGTCATCGATCACGACTGAGGTTTTGTCTGCGGCTTTTCTGTAGCCTCTTTCCCCCAGCAGCCCTGTTGGCGGCGGCCCCATTTAAATCCCAGATGCGTATATCTTCACTGACACCAAACGCACTGCTGACCTCTGCTCACCTCCTATTATTTACTATAGAGGCCGTATTATATGCTTTTTCAGAATTGTATTTTTTGCCCAGATGTCCACTTGTAATGACTGCAAAGGATTCTGGTGCCAAAAACAATATAACACGAACACAAGTAACTGTATTGTATGGGAACAGAGTACACACACTCTTGCTGAACCACAGAATTAAAGAAGCTGTGCTTTCATTACCCTTTAGATGGAAGCACATCACTTTTGCTAAAACTTTAATGAAGAAAAAGTCAAGACAACAAATATTTTTGTTTATTCATTTTCTGTTCAGCTAAGTCCCTTTATTAATCTGAGGTCGCCACAGTGGAGCGAACCGCCAACTTATCCAGCATTTGTTTTACGCAGCAGATGCCCTTCCAGCTGCAACCCAACATGGGAAACACCCATAAACTCTTGCATTCACACACATACACTACGGCCAATTTAGCTTATTCATTTCACCGCACGTCTTTGTACTGTGGGGAAAACCGGAGCACCCAGAGGAAACCCACACGAACACGTGAGAACGTGCCAACTGACCCAGCCAGGGCTGTAACTAGCGACCTTCTTGCTGTGAGGCGATCGTGCTACCCACTGCTTCCACAGTGACTCTTTTTATGTTGCTTTAACTTTGTTGCTAAAGATTTTTAGTCAGTTTGATTGATTTAAGTCGAGATGACTAGAAAAGTTCATTTGATTCAACTAAAAAATTGAAGGCAGATAGAATTTTTGACAGTGTCTATTGGTTGGATTTTTAGGCAGTTTGAAAAAAGAAAACTTAGCAAAACTGCAGCGGAAAGTGTAATTGTCATATGATCATTTCTTAAAGATGTTGCGTTATAATGTGTTTTGTAGGACCGTTGTTGGTCCCACTTTATATTAAGTGCCCTTAACTACTATGTACTCAAAAAATAAATACAATGTACTTACTGTGTTCATAATGTATTTGAAAACACTTGTGGTTCTCTTGAGTTGGGATAGGGGTAGTGTTAAGGACAAGTTTGGTAGTATCGGTAGGTTTAAGGGTGGCTAAGGTAGTGGTTCTCAACTGGTTTGGCCACAGGACCCACATTTTTACATGGTCATCAAGCCGTGACCCAAATTTTCAGGAACTGTAATATAATTTTAGGAATTATAATTCATTTGTATTTATTTGTTAACATACACAAGCAGTGACAGAAAAATCATGAGAAAATCAGCAAGACTTACAAATAAACTATATTTTATTGCTGACATTCAACAAAATGTATCAAATTATAGAAATATTACAAAGTAAAAACAACAAACACTGTAAACGGTGGTTAGGGTAAGAAAAGGTTGTTACCATAAACAAAACTGAACTGTTAATAAAACATTAACACTGATCCTGTTGAACAGAACAAGCCAGCAAATTGTAAAATGATTAAAATATTCATAACCATTTTTACATCTAATATGACAGCAATTATTACCATATATTTCACTTAACAGTAATTTGGGAAGATAATGAGATAACTGAGGATGTGCTTTACTGATGTGATAAGAGTTTCAAAGTCAGGGGTGATGGTAGACAGTGCTACCCGAAGATCGTGCTCTATATACAACCTGTTCCTTTGCTCGGACTCAAGCTGCACCAAGGAAGCCACTTTCATACAAATATGTAGTTCTGAATGGGATGGGTTTGATCGCACTCTCAGATCGTGAAAACTGAGAGAGGCTTACTTCACTGAATTTCTTTTTCAGCGTCTTATCACATGACAGCTCCACGAGCTGACTCTCTATGTTGCTCAGCAACATGCCGCTTTCCACGTCGATTCCAAAGGGATCGGTTGTCGTGCGCGCATTTCAAAATAAAAGTCCGGTATACGCAAAACAAGTTGTTTTTTTGACCACACACTCCGCGACCCACTAAAAATGTTCCTGCGACCCACTTTTGGGTCGCGACCCACCAGTTGAGAAACACTGGGTTAAGGTGTAAGGGATGGTCAACAGTGTAATTACAAATGTAATTACAGAAATTAATTACAGATGTAATTACATACAGGTATTTAATTAACCATAAGTACAATGTAAAAACCTGTATTTACACAATAAGTACATTGTAACAAATTATTAATTTTGGTGTAACAACCTAGTTACACGGTCTTACATATTAGTTAAACCTAGTGGAACCTAGTTTTTTTATGCACATTTATAAAATATCGCAAAGACATATCGCTTATGTCTAAATCTGTATTGAAAGCCAGGGTATACTTCTTGTGCTTGGGGTTGCTTCATTATGAGAAAAATGATAATCATGACTGTCAGTATTGCAATCACAAATCATTTTAAATGGCTGTGAGTGGGCTATATGACCAACACATTATGGATTGATCTATTGAAAAAACTATTAAATATAATTTATATGTAAATAGTGTTGCTATGCATTTCAAAGATCACGAAATTTCACAATTATCAATACCACCGCAAACTAAAAACAAAGTAAACAAAAAAAAAGACTTATTAATATTAATATTAATATTAGAAAAAAACAAGAGAATAAAATATACAAAGAAAACAAACTGCTTCGCTCTAAAAATGAAACTTGATTTGTTACTTATTAAAGCACAAGTTCTTTTTTCACACGTTTAAAACCGGAAACACATCTAATAAACTTCAATAAATCAAGCACGTCCATTGAAGAAGTCACTGGTTTAACAGAGTTTACATGTGGAATTTGGCTTTGCAGAGGAATGAATGCAGTGGACTGCTGAAAAGAAGACAGGATGTTAAGCAAAAATCATTTTATCTCCATTATAGTTTGTTTAATTACTATTGGAGGCCTAAATCAAAATTGAATTTCGATTCATTGCCCAGCCCTACTTCTGATACAGTACCTTTATGTGAAACTCTGTTGTGATTGGTAAAACCCAGAAGGTTGTTCATAGGCCTAAACAAGTTGCTGAATACTGAATGGGAATCTTCAAACACATGCAATCATAGTTAATACGGTAAAAATACAGTTTTTATCTTTTCTCTTTTCTTAGCTGAGAGGTTTAAACAGATCCTCTGAACAATTTGGCACATCTCCCTGTTGTGGCAGATGCGTTTGATTAGGAGCCTGTTTTCACTTCATTTCATCTCTAAAAGTTTTCTGTAAAGTAGATAAACAAGATTAGACACTTCCAGGTTAACTGTCGTGTATGTATTTTTAGGCCTAATCTCCTCTGCATTAGGAGGTGAGCATGTGTGCAAGCATGTGTGTGCAGAGTCTTAATAAATTTACCTGCCGTTTTACCCATACCTGTCAACATTGGGATGTGAAAATAATGAAAGCATTCCATTGCTTTCCTAAAGTTTTATGCTCATTTAGGACAAAATTTGTTGTGTTTGAAAAAAAAAACGTCAAGATCGACATCTTTAGATGTTATTATTATTGATTATGTGTATATGTCTGTTCAAACACAAACACAAAACCCAGTATCCACTTTCACTATGCCTCTATTCGAGTGTACAGAATCCGTTTGGGAAACAGCGTCTGTTTATCACTACGGACGCGTCAGCTGAAAGTTACGCACCACTTTATGGCTGTTTTGAGAATTGTATAGGAGGAGCGACAGCACCTGTAATGAAAAGGAAAGGGAATCCCGCCATTTTTATGTTTATTTCAGAGTGTTTCATGCGTAAATTAAACGAAAGCACAGACAGATTCCAACAAATTTAAGAACAAGGGCTGCCCCTTGTGGTTCGGCGGTATAGGTTTCATATATAGGGAGGATCGGCTCTTTAATGTTTATTGACACCAGTCGGAGAATGACTGAAAATACGGGAGAAATACGGGAAAATACATTTACGGGATGATAGCGGGATAGAACTGTAAAATACGGGAGAATCCCGGGAAATACCGGAGGGTTGACAGGTACGCGTTTTACCACCTATTTGCAGATCCTTCATCATAATCTGTAAAAATTGTGGGTTCCACACAATTGATTTGTTTTGGGAACTTATTATTCATTCATTACATTTCCTTCAGCTTAGTCTCTTATTTATCAGGGGTCGCCCCAGCGCAGTGAATCGGCAACTATTCTTAGAACATGTTTTATACAGGGGATGGCCCTCCAGCTGCAACCCAGTACTGGAAACACCCATACACTCATTCACACACATATTCATACACTATGGCCGATTTAGTTTATTCAATTCACCTAAAGCGCATGTCTTTAGACTGTGGGGGAAACTGGAGCACCTGAAGGAAACCCACACGAACACGGAGAGAACACTCCACATAGAAAAGAGAGAAAACTCCACATAGAAAAGCAAACTAGCCCAGCTGAGACTCGAACCAGCGATCTTCTTCCTGTGAGGCGACAATGATAAACATTGAGCCACTATGTTAGTTTAGTAGTTTTTACAAACGTAAGTGGATTAAACATGAAACTATCAAGCTGTCCCCACCAAAAAACTCAAGAATTATGTTGTTTGAGCTCATTTTAAATAAGTAGTTGTGACAAACAGCAAACATCTACAGTGTGGATGCAGTCATTTTTGAACAAGATCCTTAATAATCCAGTAAGTCTTTCTTATTTACAATCTCCCCTTTTTGAGACGGATGTTGTTTGTTAAGACTGTAGACGTGTAGGAGCTTCCATGCTGTACGGATCAGCAGACTCAGTTATAGATTCCTGCTCTGAAAATAATTGACCAACGGGAGTTTCTTATTGACATGTTCAGGTCATTACTTTCCTCACTCATGGGTTGCGATTTCACTCACAGTGTATCTACAGGGTCACTACGGTCCACAGCTTTCATCTCAAACTGTTCACTCCAACCAGTGGATCTGATTTTCCTTTTTTTGCCCTTTTCTATCTCTTCACTTCCTGACTTAAGTCTTAAACAGGCTGGTCTTATCTCCTTTATTGACTGTTAGCGTCATAGAGTAGTTCAGAGTTTCCTCCACTCCCCTCTCAAATATTAGCAGAGCTTTTCAAAAGCTTTGTTTTTAGACAATGAGGGAGAAGAGAGAGGATAAGGAGTAGATCGGTCATCTTTATAATGAAGATTTGAACTTTGAGGAGTTCAAGTAGAGGATGTGGAGAAATAAGTCAAGTTAGCATTAGGATCATTCATTCGTTCTTTTCCTTTTGTCTTAGTCCCTTTACTAATCTATGGTCGCCACATCGGAATGAACCGCCAACTTATCCAGCATATGTTTTACGCAGTGGACGCCTTTCCAGCTGCAACCCATCACTGGGAACCATCCAAACACTCATTCACAAATATACACAGACAATTTAGCTTACCCAATTAACCAGAGCACCCAGAGGAAACCCACGCGAACACGGGGAGAACATGCAAACTTCACACAGAAATGCCAACTGACCCAGCCGAAGCTTGAACCAGCAACCTTCTTGCTGTGAGGTGATCGTGTTCCTCACTGCACCACCATGACGCCCAGCACTTTCAGGAATATCGAAATAAGACTCGATAAGTTCTGATAATTCTGCTCACCTTCATGTAGTTTAAATATCAGGTTTTGTGAGTAAAGGCTTTGGCTCTCTTTTTGCACCTGGTGTTAAGATGCAATATTGTGGATCCAATCAAAAGATTACACAGATTACACTGATTACACATATCGTTTAAATGTGTCTCTTTTGTCCACTTTTGACCATTTTTAACCACTTTGCTGATAGCCTGCGGGCAAGGATTGACTTTTTATGATCTTTCAACATAATACTCCAACGATGACGAAGATATCAGCTCAATTAAACATACTTTATGAATATACTACTGTTGACTAATGAAACTAAAGATAATTGATTTCATTTACTTACAACTCCTATTAGGCCTATGTACTTTATACTGTATGTTTTAAAAAAAGAATTAAATTAGGTCAATAAAAAACATTATGCAAAGGATCAGGAATTGATCACAGAATCATCCAACACATGCATCATCCAAAGGTTTCAAGGCTTAAACTCGCATTCCTGAATGTTGCTTTGAATACATTAAAATGATTAAAAGTACATTAAAGACTTTACACATGGGATAAAACATTCACAAAGCTGTATCTTAAGCAAAACACTCATTGGTGCTGCACAAAGAGCTACTGTTTGAAGATAATAAAGCATCTATAATTCAAAATCTGTTTTGCACTGTTCTGCACTTAAATACGTACGCTAATTTAGGGCGTACTCACACTATGGACAGTTCCCTTGAACCAGGCCAAAGCACGCTTGTCCCCCCTCCCGTCTCCCCCGACGGCCCGCGATCACATTGCATTCGGGCCTGGGCACGCTTACGTTATCGATGATGCGCTGTTCAGTGTAAGAGAAGCACTCTCGGAGATTTCAGTGGAGATTTCTTTATATGATTATATCGTTTGAGTCGTTTGATATGCAGTGACACACAGTCACATATTCCGCCGAACAGATCAGCCACTGCTGACGCTCATAAACAATTATAAAGTCCTTGTGCTGCAGGAATTAGAAGGTTTACTAAAGGCGCAGCTGTCATGCAGTGAAGGGTTTGCGTCTTTAATAAAAAAATGACAGTTTGCGTTCATTAAACAGTAAGAATGATTAATAAATCTAAATGAAACAGTCCCCAAAAGTCACGTCTCCTCTTCAGTTTGGGGCTCAGGCACGCTTTGCACTCTCACTACAAGCGTACCGCGCCAAAGCCCAAGTGTACCGGGCTCAGGCACACCTCTTCCAACCGGGCCAGGGCCGGCCAACTGTAACGTGCCTGAGCCCGATTCAGCGCACTCACACTTCTAAAATTATCCGGGAAATGGGCCTGAGCACGGTTCGGATAGCATAGTGTGAGTACGCCCTTAGTTTCGATGAGAGGTCACTCTTCTTTATAATTTTTTATTTTGCCTCTAATACAAAACCTAAGAGTATCAACAGTGTAAAGGAGACCCTTTTCATAAGATAAAGAATAAAATAAGTCTCCAATGTCTCTAGAGTGTGTGGCCCCATTTACACTAGTGCGTTTTAGTTTTAAAACGGCGTTTTAGCATTAAAACGATCGGCGTCCACACTAGCGTTTCACCCAGTGTCTCTCAACAGATCTCCGTCCACACTACTCCACCAGAAACGTATATCACGTGACCATTCGCGCACTCTGGGCATGCGCGTTCAAGTATAAACAGGAAGCATGTGTCTCGCTCTGCATTTGGTTATTGTTAGTCAACAAACGCTGGTTGAACGATGAACGCGATGGCAAAGAAAGCAAGAAAGGACTTTTTGAGGACAGACAACGAGGTCAAGTTGTTACTTAAAGTAATAAATGAATATAAAACATTCATGGCTATCGAAAATACAGTATTTACAGTGAAGGCTGGTGTGCCGACTTTCGGTGGCATTATAGTCATATGCGCTTGACGAATAAGGGAAGGATACGCAATGACCCAAAAGCCCCAATCATGTAGCGAATCTCAGCAGCCACGCCTCCGTTTTCAAATGTCTCTGTTTCTCTCCATTCACACTGAGATGGAGCAGCAGCGCTTTAGAATGAAAACGGCCTCTTCAGCGTTTCCAAAACGCTCCATTTCCACGGCTCGAAAACTCCGGTGTAGTGTGGACGGATGGCGTAACCGTTGCAAAACTTATGCGTTTTAAAATGAAACGCACTAGTGTAAACGGGGCCTGTATGTGAAGATTCAGCTCAAAAAGCTTCGAAGGAAATCTGCAAAACTTCACATGAGGTGGTTGTTTTGGATTTCTAAAAGTGTTGCACGTGTAAATTCCCCAGCTCAGCTAAACTCGGCTGCAAGTCTTGCATCTTTGAACGCCTAGCCACAAAGTTACAAAAAAAGTTGTGCGCTCCGTCAACCAAAATCATATCACGTGCCCCAAATCAAACCTTCCCCAACAAAGCGATGATGTCAAATTCGCGAGTCACACCCTAGTAAACTATAGCAGACGCATCAAGTGTTAAATATATCAGGCTTTAGAGCAATTCAGTCACATGTGTTTTTCAGCCACCTCTGGAGTTGGTCGAAAGTAGTCAGGCTTATAACATTTCACAACACATTCTGAACTCAGCATTGTCCACTTGTGATCGGATTGGTGAAAACGCATCTCAATACAAGGTGTGAACAGGGCCAATGAGATGTTCCCCCTGTATTACAGCTGTAGTAGCCTTACCTATTTGAGATCAGATCGACAAAAAACATGTTAATGCCATGCGTAATCAAAGCCAAAAGCTGGCCTGTTGATCTGCTGGACATGAAGGCCATTGAGTCAGACACATAGGAATGAATGAGAACAATACACACCCCCTCAGGGATCCTCTCCTTCACAACCTTTTGGCCAGGAGGCAGCCTTCAAGGAAAAGCTGTCAATCCCAAATAAACAATTGACCCCCAAAAACAAGGCGGGAAAATTTGAGATAATGTGTGGGGGGTTCAACAACGCCCCCAATTCCTGTTGAGACCTGTTCCTTCATGCTTTCTAGAGAGAAAAAAACACCTCCAGATCTTCAAGTGCTCAAACAAAAGAGTGGTCTCGCAGGCTTTCAGTGGATAGGTACACGACCCTGCTGTGCGACCTTGCTTATCTGAGACCTGCATGCAAGATAGCTTGCTCCCTTTCACAGGCGACATGTCTACAGATTAAATTTTAAGACCTATCGCTGCTTTGCAAGTCTGCTGATTAGCTATCAGAGGCGAACCAAAGTTGACTGATTGAACTGGTCAATCAAGGGTGAAGGATTAAGTATCTAAAATGTGCCTTCTATGTGTGTTTGTTTGCATGTTGTTTCCCGAGAGCTGTAGTTCAAGCTCATGTGTGCACATTAGGAGCTGCATATGAATGTACGTTCTGTAGATCTGACTGCTCAACCTTATACTGTGAATAAAGGGTGGATGGTACTGTATGTACAGTATGTGGGTATTTTGACGAGGTGAAATCCGTATACTTTAGAAGGAAGTTTTCACATCACAGACTGATCTTTCTACCCTGTTGAAGAGTGAATATCAGCCTGTCATGATCAAATTGGTTATCTAGTTTTCTTACATTATAAACAACAGATCGAGGAGCATCAAGACCCAATCTCAATTCTGTTTTTGTACCCCTACTCCTTCCCCTTCTCCTTAGCCCTTGAAACAGAGTGTGAAGGGGAAGAGCTTCAAAATTTACCTCTAAGAAATGAGACAGCTCTACAACACCTGCACACTTCATCACATGTCATTGCGTTCTCTTGCTTCATGTAAGATTGACGATCACAACAGTTGTAATGATTCCAGTTGCGTTATTTTTGGTATTTATCTTCAGGAAATCACTAAAGGCATATATCATGTTATCATAGCGATATAATGTGGCAAAAAGATTGTGACTATACTGTGCATTTACACCGTGGCCATATTCATCTATGTCAGGGGTGTCCAAACTTGGTCCTGGAGGGCCGGTGTCCTGGAGAGTTTAACTCCAACCCTAATCAAACACACTTGAACCAGCTAATCAAGCTCTTACTAGATATACTAGAAACCTCCTGGCAGGTGTGGTAAAGCAAGATTGAGCTAAACTCTCCAGGATACCGGCCCTCCAGGACCGAGTGTGGACACCCCTGATCTATGTAAACCAGGGCTATTCAATTGGCGGCCCGCGGGCCGAACCCGGCCCCCAAGACCATTTTTTCTGGCCCTCCAATTAGTTTGAAGAAGACATCAGAAATAAATTTAGTTCAGTCGAAAAACAGCCGCTATAGTTATGTAGTGACGTGCGCCTGTTCAATACAGCACAAGCTGCAGTTGAAGGCTGCGCAGAGCGTGAGTCACCTGATATTAAGCGAGTGAATCTGGCAGCCGGAAACACTTGGATATTTTTGTAGAAACTGCCTTTTGTACAATGCACTGATATTGTTGTTAGGGATGCCACGATTCGCCGATTTCACTGCGCTTTTATTCGTCACGGTTAATTATTCGTAAAGGCTTTACAACTGCGCGTTTCTGTTGTACAGAACGAAACTGCTGCAATTAAACAGTTATGCCACCTGTGTGCTAGTTTAAAGTCCCGAGCTTGTACGCCGATGCCAATGCAAGCACACTGGGTTAACTATAGCGGCGCGCCGTTCCACTATTACATCCTTTCCGCGCGCATTGTTATTTCTAGAATACGCCAATGTGTGTGCGCAAGCGGAACAACGCGCTCGATGTCGGCTATCCGGGCGCACGCATTAGAAAACATTGCGGTGAGGTTGTGCGTGCCTTTCAGTGCAATGTAAACAAAAGATATGTTAGACGAATTATTATTAAAATGATTATGTATGTACACTCTCAGAAATTAAAGTACAGGGCCTGTCACTGGGGCAGTATACCTTTTCAAAAGGTTGTACCCAAAGAGTCCACAGTGGAACCTCACAGGTGCATATTCGTACACAAACCTAAAAAGTACCTTTGAGGTACCATTATAGACCATTCAGATACAAATATGTACCTTTTGAAAAGGTACTGCCCCAGTGACAGATCCTGTACCTTTATTTCTGAGAGTGTGTGAACGCAGATGATAACACCAGTTAATCTAAATACTTAGACCTACCTAACATAAAGCTTAAATTTACATTAGACGCAATTACAGTGAAACCATGATTATTCATCAGACTATAATCGTACAACCAAAATCTATAATTGCTGCATCCATAATTGTTATGCAGTTCAAAACATATGAATGTGTTTGAATGTAGAAGAAGCACTGCTTTTGTTGTGCTTTGAAATAAAACATTTGAAGGTTTGTTAATAAAGCCACATTGTAAAATGCACTGATATTATGTACAACATACATACATTTTAATGTAGAAAAAGCCAACGTGGGTGTCTTAAGGAGCAAAAATGCAACATATGTAGTTGCGTCCTCACTCATATTGCAAGTCATACCTCTCCGGCCCTTCGTTTGGGATGCTCTTCATGAACCGGCCCCCATGACAAACTAATTGAATAGCCCTGATGTAAACACACGAAATCAAGATTAACATTATAGCAGACACTGTAAAAAGGTCATTCCCAGCCACCAGACTTTTCGTACAGGGTATTCGTGTCATCGAGTGACAGAATGTTGTGGGACTACTATACAGGAGTTCTATTAAGGCTGATTTATACTTCTGTGTCAAACGCTTCAGCGAAGCCTGCGTGTGGTCGAAGCCAAAAATGTAACTACACATTAAAACGACGCGTAGCGCAAGCTTTGTGATTGGTTGGCTTCATCGCGCTGACAAGTGTGGGCAGAGGTTAGTGCCGCGCGAGCCTGATGGAGCGAGTGTTTACAAGTGTCGAGTCCCGTGAGGAGCTCTAGATGGAAACTGTTGTTTTGTGTTTACTTTATGATTAATGTTGTTGCATGTTTGCTGGTTCCCGAGTTTGAGCCACTTGTACATTAAGGTAGCGTTCAGAAAAAACTAAACACCAGCGAAGAAACTTGACACAGAGGAAAATAAAAACCTCACTGCCAGCTAGCGTTTCAGAAGTGTTATTGCAGAGCAGCACATACAGCGCGCAAAAGTATAAATGCACGACAATGCGCATAGCATGCGCCGTGGGTCACGTCGATCACTTGACGCAGAAGTATAAACCAGGCTTTAGGGATTATAGATAGCGAAATTTAGCGGTTTTTATTTTAGCGTTTATTCTTAAGAAAGCATGATGGTAAAACATGAACGCCGTTATGAATGTATTGAAGCATATACATTGTTTGTTGTAAAAATTTGTAATAATGACAAAAAAACCTATTTGTGCTTCCCTATATGTTCATCCTTACTTCCGTGTGCAGTCATGCTGCCGTTGTAGATGGTGTATTCTGGGAAATTTTGTTACCTCTTGGTTTTCAGTGTGGTCCTGAAAAATCCGTTTCAAGGGGTATCGATCCCTTCCCCTTAGCTTTACACCTTCAAGCTAAAGAGAATAATTAATTGAAACTACATTTTCAGTTATTTTTATGATCTTTAGGTCCCTCATTACCATTATAGGTCATTACCTATAGCAAAACTGACGCTGTTAATTATATTATTATGTAGATTTTTTATATAGTATAAACTAGGTCGTTCATTCATTTTCCTTCAACTTAGTCTCTATTTCAGAGGTTGCCACAGCGGAATGAACCACCAATTATTCCAGCATATGTTTTACACCGTGAATACCAGCCACAACCCACTACTGGAAACACCCACTCTTTCACACACACACACTCATTCACTACGAACAATTTAGTTTAGTTGTTAATTCATTTTCTTTCAGCTTAGTCCCTTTATTCATCAGGGGTTGCCACAGCTGAATGACCTGCCAACTTATCCAGCATCTGTTTTACACAGAAAATGCCCTTCCAGCTGCAACCCAGTACACTCAAACCCATACACCCACACACTCTGACATTCACACACATACACTACGCCCAATTTAGTTTATTCAATTCACCTACATACAGCGCATGTCTTTGGACTGTGGGGGAAACCGGAGAACCCGGAGGAAACCTACACAAACATGCAAACTCCTAATAGAAACTCCAATTGGCCCAGCCGGGACTTGAACCAGTGACCTTCTTACTGTGAGGCAACAGTGCTAACCACTGAGCCACTGTTATTTTAAGACTAACAGTCTAGTTTAAGGTGTGAAATGTTTTGATTTAGGAAGTGATCTTGTGTTTGTATTTCCTTAAAATGAATCATTTGTTTCAATATTTTGATATATGACTGACCAGCTTAAATCTGGTTTTTATCTGCCTATTGGTAAAATTGGCGTAAACAATTTTCAGAACACATTGCTGCATTTTAGAAGAATTTTCCATATTTCGTTTCTCAGCAGCTCTTAGTCATTTGAATGACCTGATTATAATGTCAGGCTATAAATAGCATAATGCTAATGTGATGGGTCCACGCACAAAAGTTCCTTTCTACATTTTGGGTGCACACTGCACAGGCTTAAAGTTCAGTCTGCGGTTTAGACCCCAGTGTCTCATATTCTTTTCTCTGACACGCTCTGGTGAATAGATCAATTAGTCATTATCCATCACTGCTCACAGTATCAAGTGTGCACTGATTTGGTAGACTGAAATCAAATAATTCCACTAAATTCTTCCTCATGAGCACTCTTTCACCTCTTTCTCGTTCTTTCCCCTTTGTTCTTGATTTCCCCCTTTTGTAACTAATAGATCATGGTGTTTCGGGGAGGAATTTAAAGTACAGGCCACTGAAAAGATGGGAAGGGATGAAGTGAATGTGAGAACAGAGTACTGGCCTTGTTAATGAGAGAGTAAATGTTTGTTTTTACCGGGTCAACAAGAGCTGTTGTTGGAGTCTTTCATCCATTGAATGGCTCATTGGTTGGGTTGGGTCTGCGAAGGGAGGGAGAGTGTTTGTTGCGTAGAGGAGGTCACTTTGGTTAAGGGGGCAAACAGAGGGATATAAATACCTTTCTCCCTCCCTTTGCCCTGAAGAGGACTGTTTTCACTGGCCTTTCCCCCCCTTTTGGCCCCACTTTTAATCAAGACACAGAATAGAGGAGGCGGCACTTTAAAAGTCTTACAAGTGGATTTCAGCATGCCATTGACGTGCATGGAGGAGTTTATATTACAGTGTGCAGTAGATTAAGGCAGCACCATACTGGGAAAGTATGCAATATTGTTCTTGAGTGTTGCGATAATGATATTTCTTACAATATAGCTAACTTGTGAAACACTGTTTTATGAACTGCAATGGGGTATATCCGTCTTGAATCCGTTTTATCTTTTGCTTTAGTGTCATTGGTTTGGGAATCTCTCTATCAAGAATAAAACTCACTAAATCAAATAGT
Organism: Danio albolineatus; assembly: GCA_903798035.1. NCBI lineage: Eukaryota > Metazoa > Chordata > Actinopteri > Cypriniformes > Danionidae > Danio > Danio albolineatus. Next base: position 3,711,616 of record CAIGQQ010039592.1, on the reverse strand, counting down.
TAAGTGGTCCCCAGTAAGCTGATTGGGGTGTCACTAGCCAATCTAGAGGCTGTGTACACCAGGTAGATAAAGAGAATTACAAATTCAATTTTAAGTGACACCGCTCATCCCCTACACTAAGTTTCAGCTCCTTCCTTCTGGTCGCAGGTTTCTAGTATTAGGCTGTAGAATGAAACGATACAAAAATAGTTTCATACCAGCAGCCATTAGACATTTATATAAGGTATAGACTAAAGCAGAGGTAGTGCGGTGATTGTATATTTTAGACGGTTTTAAACATTTATTGGGGGAGGGAGGGGGGTACATGAACTAATTATTTATTTATGTTTTGTTTTTATGTTTATGTTTTATGTCCTTATTTTCATTTGTTGGTGTTACTGTGTGAGCTTTTTTGTGTGGCACTGTTAAGAGATGAGGACTCTGAACTGCAAACCAAGTCTACCTTCGGGTATAAATAAAGTAACCTAACCTAACCTAACCTAACCTAACCTAACCTAACCTAACCTATATGCATGTGGACTTTTGATTTTGAATAAGGCAGCTCAAACACTTCTGATGAACTGTCATGCCATTATACAATCACAGAATTCAAGATCTGGCTTAATTAAAATTAATGATCTTGAATCACTGCCTGATTGGGATATCATATAAAGTGGGCCTCACGTCAGACAAGAAGCACTGCATTAAATTCCACTGTTCTGCACCATGTCCAAATTTTCAATAAATGGACATTTATTTTACCACAGTATTTTCAGTGGAGTTCGAGTGCTCTTTCATCTCATTTTATGTTAAATATAATTATTTAAATAGATTTAAGCATTCATTTAGCTGTTAAAATGAATGCTTAGGTCTACTTAGCTAATTATATTTTTATTTACATTATCAATTCTGTAAAAGGAACCTTATGAAATTTAAAATAGTCACATCGGTGGTTGAAAAACACTTGCAGTGCATATATTCTATAAAAAATAAATAAATATATATATATATATATATATATATATATATATATATATATATATATATATATACAGGAAATAGATAATCTTTTGAACTAATTAAACAAATGCAAACATTTAAAACATTTAGACTTCAAAACACAGAATGAGTGAAAACCATGGTGGAAATTCTCATTCTTATTGGCTGTTGTGATTTTCCTTTCTTGTCTCCTGGCTTTAGTATTTATTTTGGATCTTGATATGGATATTTTTTTTTCGATATATTGGGCAGAACTAAAGTATATACATTCAAACTTGGTGACACAAGTCTAATATACACTTCCAGAATGTCCTCCAGGAGCGTTTTTAAACTTTGCCCCAAGCATGAGAAACCCAGGAGAGAAGTGACAGGAAGAGTGATAAATCCATCCCTCTCTCCATCCCAGATAAACAGGGCAGATAAACAAGCCAAAAAAGACCTCCATTTGAGGAGCCATAAAAGGTTGAATAGGAAAGGAGGGCTCCAAAAAAAGATGATGTGAACTATTCTTGAATTTGACTTGGGAGTCCATGCTTGTAAAAACCCATGACGACTCAAAAAGTGCATTTCCACATAAAGTACTCACTGAGCTACATAATTGAACCATGCGAGCAAGTGTGTATTTAGTTTCTGCCCAGTCTAAACTAGGTGAAGCAAATGAGAACAAGTGTGTTTTAACCCACTCTAAAATGTTATGGTGGATGACGAGTAAGATATGTGTCCTAGCGTTAACATTTTTATTTTATTTTTATTTTTTTTCTGTTTTAATTCCATCAAGCCTCGCTGATCTGTAGGTGTACATGTTTGAATAAATAAAAAACAGGGATTTTGTCTCGTTTTTACCTTTTTATAAAAATAGTTTCCAAGTTAGTGTGTTTTAGTGTATGTGAAAATGAAGTATTTTTTACTGACTTACCTACGTATGTTTTTTTTCACCAGTATTTTATATGTTTATCTACAGAGAAATGTACAATTATTTATTAATGGATTTTTACAGTGCATCAGGATCAGTCATTGCAATTTCTAATTCAGTCAAGACAAATTGCTTTGTTGACATCTTTGATGAACCTCATAAAGCAGGACTCTCACTGGGGACCAAACTGACCCAGTACTCTACTACCTGTACTGCAGAAAGGCTGGTGTCTGAATGCTAAATGTCTGAATTTGCAATAACAGTTGCAAAAATGTAATAATTAAAACATCAACAACAACAACAATAATAATAATAATAATAATTAAACAAAAACGGGGCATCATGGTGGCACAGTGGGTAGCACGATTGCCTCACAGTGTCCCCCACAAGTCCAAAGACATTCGCTACAGGTAAATTGGGTAAGCTAAATTGTTGGTAGTATAGGTGTGTGAATGAGTGTGTATGGATGTTTCCCAGTGATGGGTTGCAGCTGGAAGGGTATCTGCTGTGTAAAACATATACTGGATAAGTTGGTGGTTCATTCCACTGTGGCGACCCCAGATTAGTACTAAGCCGAAAAGAAAGTGAATAAATGAATAAAACAAAAACATGACAAAAATTATTTGCCCAGGTTTTAAATAATTACAGCAAACAAATGTTTAATCTCATATTAGATTCGCTTAAAGGTATAGTTTAAGGATTTATTTAATGACCTTCATGTTGTTCTAAAACTTTGTTTGTTTTGGAAATACAAAAAATATTTTGAAGAAGTGTATTTTCACTGCTAATAATAAGTGTTTGTTTAGTTTCTAGTCTAAATATCTACAAAATCTCAAAACAAGAAGCATTTTTTAGAAAAAAAATGGTTTTATTTTTATTTTATTTATATTTATTTTATTATTTTATTTTTAAGATTATTTTACTTATACCACTGGCAGATTATTTAGTCCATTTTTAGGTAAAACTTAATTTTTTTGACTCATTGTTTCAGAAAGCAACACAATATTTTTTACTCGTCTAGAAAATGCTTCTTGATTAAAGAATTTTTAGATAATTAGACAAGAAACAAGACAAAAAACTATAAGTAAGAAAACCTTTCTGTGTGTGTGTGTGTTGTGTGTTTTTGTGTTTGAATGAAAGGCAGGGTTCTTTGGTTTCCAACATTTCTTCAAAAATTCTTCAAAAATTCTTCAAATCAAATCAAACCAAATCAAATCAAATCAAATCAAATCAAATCAAATCAAATCAAATCAAATCAAATCAAATCAAATCAAATCAAATCAAATCAAATCAAATCAAATTAAATTAAATTAAATCAAATCACTTTTATTGTCACATAATCAGCAGCACGTGTGCTTTAATGAGTGAAAAGCTTAGGTGCTGGCTCCCGACAGTGCAAAATACAGTGCAAATACGACAACAGTGCAAAATACAGACAGTGCAAATACAACATACAACAACATGCTCCCAAAAAGAAACAAAACAATGTACAATTTGGCAATGTTGACAGTAGTACATAGAAGACAGTGAATAGGTGTACATTTTAGACAGTATTGTTTTAAGTATGGATTGGTTAAAGTGCAGTGCATGCTACATCTTGATAGTGTGCAGTCAGTGGTATGAAACGAGTTTGTGTGAGGCGAGTTAAGTGTTCATCAGCCTGAAAGTCTGTGTTCTGCAGAAGAAAGACATGCATACTGAATAGGTTTGAAACATTAGGCACAGTACAAAATAACTGTCTCTGAGTACAGCCTTGTCGATACATATCAGACAAAACCACACAACATAGCCAAAACGATCTTATTTCCTTCATATTTCCACAGCTCTCTTCTCGAGATGTTTTCCTGTGTCATCTAAGCGCTCAATCACAGCTGCTCTTTCTTGATGTGGTTCTGTACCACTGCTCACAGTTGAGACCGAACCATGTCTAATGTAGTGCTAGCGGTGATTCATGGCACTGAATGAGAGGGCACCTGCCTTCAAAACATATAACCTCTCAGCGAGTTCCCAGAGGAGCACAAAAGGCGTCCCGACTGCGCTGGGCAGGAGGGCACTGGCTCTTGTTTCCTGCTTCCTCTTTCAGGCATTTTTCAATGGTGGAGGAGGCGGGGGTCCACCAATGATTCAAAACTCTTAATGCTTGATCAAGGCTATACACAGAGCCCATACATTCACTTTTATTTAAACATTTCAGTGAGCGAGACAAGGGAGAGACTTCAGAAGTGGAGTTCATGAGTAGCATTCATCAATCTCAGTATGTCTATTTCCATGTGTTTAACTCTCTCACACTTAAGTTTAACAGGCTCTTTATGAAGACACTGACAATATGCCTTCAAGTTGACTAGTGTTCTTCAGTTTTTCCAGACCTTGGATTTTATTGGTTAAGTGTCTGTACAGGATGTACATGTACAGTTAATGTCAGAATTATTAGCCCCCTGTATATTTTTTCCCCCAATTTTTTTTTAACGGACAGATTTCGCAACACATTTCTAAACATAAAAGTTTTAATAACTCATTTCTGATACCTGATTTGTTTTATGTTTGCCATTATGACAGTACATAATATTCTACTAGATATTTTCAAGATACTAGTATTCAGCTTAAAGTGCAATTTTGATTATAAAGCATGTTTGGCGTGCTGTCTCGGGAGAGAGCCCTGAGCTCGTGAGATCCTCGAGCCCGAGGCTCCCCCCCC
>CAIGQQ010039592.1:3678626-3702508 GCA_903798035.1 Danio albolineatus | reverse complement strand
TAAAACTCTTTATTGAATTTTTTAAGCAAGATGCTAATGGTCTAATCCGATTCAATGATTTATGCTAAGCTAAGATAAAAGCGTCCCTGCCAGACACCTAGATGGATTCAGAAATGTTAAAATTCAACTGGCGAATTGTAAAATGAGCCTATTTCCCCCTTAAAAAAGTGGAGTGTTCCTTTAAACACACATTCTAAAACATTTTGTGCATTTGTTCCTCAGTATTATTACAGTATTAAAGACATCAGTATCGGAGGGAGATGTGTGTGCAATGGGCATGCCGAAGCCTGTAATGCTCAAGACCCCAATGATCCTTACAAGTAAGTGACCTTTAAGAATAGTTAAATTATTTATGTGTTTTTAAATGTCAGGCTCAAACTTCAGGTCAAATGGATAAGCATTTCAAAGCATGTGAATATGCAAAACCTTTATAAAGTTTCTTAAATGCACTTTTTAGTCGACATACAGATAATACTTAATAAAAGTTTGGAGTTAATGTTAAGGCCGTTTGAAATTTGTCAAAAATGAGAGTAAAGGCATAATGTTAATGTACACAAAATGTCTTTCTCAGAAGTTTCTACGTTTAAAAGGTTTCTGTTTCTGATGTTTCTATATATTTTTTTAAAGTATATATTAAAAAAAATCTATCAGGATTTCCTTAGAAACATGAAGCAGAACATGTTTAATGTTAATCATTTTTTATTAGCAAATAACAATATTAGATGGATTTCTGAATGGACAAATGACGCTGAAGTCTGTAGTAATTATTCTTACAATTCAGCTTAATAAAATAATAATATAATGTATATTGAAATTGTTCTTTTAAATGTGTTCAAAATCATTTTCATTTAAAACAATTCTTAATTAAATGACTGGCTTTACTATTTTTGATCAAATCAATGCAGCTTTGGCAAACCTTTCATATTTTTGTATAGTCAATCAGAAGTATTTTGTGATGTTTTTCTTACAGAATTTCTCTTTTGTTTTCCTTCATTATGAAATGTAATGATATGTTATTAAAATTAAAATTAAATAGGGTGGTCACAGCAAGAAGGTCACTGGTTCGAGCCTCAGCTGGGTCAGTTGGTATTTCTGTGTGAATTTTGCATGTTCTCCCCAAGTTCACGTGGGTTTCCTCCGGGTGCTCTGGTTTCCCCCACAGTTCAAAGTCATGTGCTATCTGTGAATTGGGTAAGCTAAATTGTCCACAGTGTATGAGAGTGTATGAGTGTTTCCCAGTGATTGGTTGCAGCTGGAAGGGCATCCGCTGTGTAAAACATATGCTGGATAAGTTGCCAGTTCATTCCCCAAATTAAAAAATGGACTAAACCGAAAAGAAAATGAATTAAAATATATATAAGAAGAGGGCGCCACGGTGGCCGAGTGGTTAGCACGTTCGCCTCACAGCAAGAAGGTCGCTGGTTCGATCCCCGGCTAGGCCAGTTGGCATTTCTGTGTGGAGTTTGCATGTTCTCCCCGTGGTTGCGTGGGTTTCCTCCGGGTGCTCCGGTTTCCCCCACAGTCCAAAGACATGCGGTACAGGTGAATTGGGTAAGCTAAATTGTCCGTAGTGTATGTGTGTGAATGACAATGTATGGATGTGTTTCCCAGAGATGGGTTGTGGCTGGAAGGGCATCCGCTGCGTAAAACAAATGCTGGATAAGTTGGCGGTTCATTCCGCTGTGGCGACCCCGGATTAATAAAGGGACTAAGCCGAAAAGAAAATGAATGAATGAATGAATATATAAGAAGATACTATTCAACATAAATATGCAAATGTTGTTACTACACTGTTGCAAATATGCAAATTTTTACTGATTTCTTTATACACCCTGTTTTTTTAAAAAAACTATTAGCCTAAGGACATTTCTTTCAGTAAATGTGCCAAAGACGGAGGCTGGAATCATATTGTTTATGAAGTTCTCTTTCCTGTGCCTGGAGGGTGTTAAAATGACTGTTAGTTTCCACCCGCATGACAGACCACCAGCACAGGTCCTCACTTGCATGATTCTCAACATTCTTACCCAAATTTTTACCTCAAGCCCAGAATTTCAAAAAAACTTATTACATAACCTAAAGTTATATTAAACTCCCGGGGGCCAATAATAACAAAAGTGCCAAGTGAGATCTTTTATGTGTGTGTGTGTGTGTGTGTGTGTGTGTGTGTTTAGAATATTTGCTTGAGAGTTTTTATCTGAAATGATCATAGTCAGAGCAGTTCGTCTCCTCCAGGCGTGTGTCTCAGGACAGTGAGGGATGGTGGCTGCGGGAGGGACATTCTTTACTACTGAGGCCTTGCAGGCGTCTGGATTTACTAGCTTTTTTATGCACCCTATGCATGCAGTTATCTCTTCTTTCTTAACCTGCTAATTGACCCATACATTGAAATGGATCAGTTCACATTTGGATCAGTTTCAGTGGGCTAAATGGCTAAAGGTTTCATTCTGTGGAACCTGGCATATGACATGCAGGACAAAAATAAGAAATCATGGGCATGATTTATTCATTTATTCCCTCGATTTACTAGAACATGCTCATAATTTATTAATGTGTTCCCTCAATTTATAAAGTATAATTTTGTATAAATTTGTGCATAAATTATGAATTTGATTCCTTGATTTACTAACTAGAGTATGCCCACTATTTTTTAAACTGGTAAGGAAGGAAAGGAAAACACGTTGTAATGTTCACAAAACTGTTTACAAGCAATGAGAGTGTCAAAGTGAGCCATATATATATATATATATATATATATATATATATATATATATATATGTGTGTGTGTGTGTGTGTGTGTGTGTGTGTGTGTGTGTGTGTGTGTGTGTGTGTGTGTGTGTGTGTGTGAGTGTGTGTGTGTGTGTGTGTGGTGTAATCAGTACAAGACCAGCTTCAGCTGTATGAGTGTACTCAAAGGATACTTGGAGCAGGTGTGTGTGGTGCATAACTAGAACTGGTAGTCCATGTAATGGCGGATTTGTAGTCCGTTGCGATCTGCGTGTTTATCAGCGATCTGCAGCTGCTCGATCGATGGTGATCATAACACCTAGACTGAGGGCTCAAATTATTATATCAAGCTCAAGATTTTTTTCAAACAAGGTAATGAATTATTAAAATAATGTGTAAGATCTAGTATAAGTTCAAGATCAAGAAAATTAATCAATAAATTGCGCCCAACGTTTACCTTTTTCGATTACAGTTTACAATAATATGCCATTAATGTTAGTTAATGTATTTAATAACATGAATAAACAGTGAACAATGCATTTATTACTGTATTTTCTTTAACGGTAATTAATGAAAATAAAGTCAGTTCATGTTAAATCTCAGCGCGATTTAACTATAGATTTTAATTGTTCATTAGTATAGGATTAATAAATGCTGTACAAGGGCTGTTTGTTCTTAGTTCATGTTAGTAAATACATTTAATGACATTAACAAATGAAACATTCATGTAAAGTGTTCACTTTTATTTTGCATGTCTTGTGTGGGGGTCCGTATCATACACATTTGTTTGTAAAACATAATTTTTTTACATAATTTTACTACTTTAAATCATGTTCTGAGATGATGTCAGTAGTTAAAGAGTAATAATGAAATCCTACACACACTTGAATTCCTAATATAGTAATGTGTGATCATTTAATGTAGAAGACCTTTGGACATAAAGCAGATCACGCTGTTTTACGAAGGTTTGTGAAATATTTCAGGAATCTCAAGATATTTTCTTGGCTCTTTGTATGTCGCAATCGTGCTAAATCCGCTCTGGTCTGAGTTTTTGTCCCTGCTGATAAATAGTCTGTTACTGTAGTCGGTCATTCCATGGATTCCTGCAGCGTTCGGTGTGAGCAAACAGCAATATGAACCACCTGGAAGGTGTCAGTCGTGTCAGTTTGGAGAAGAAAAAAAAATCCTTTATGAGACGCATCAAAACCCAGAGGGCTAATTCAGATCATAGCAACAAGAAACAGATGCTAACGTTTGCGTCTGGAGGAGGGAGAATTTCCATAACCTACGTGGATTTCTGTTAAATCTGCTGTGCTTTGTGATTTCCTTCATATAGTTTTTTGTTTTTTTTTTGATGTGCATGTTACTGATATTGTGGAAATCTAGTGATATGAACATGATGGAGTTATAGGAGACCAGATGTTTTCCTCTGAGATGGTCACACCAATGTATTTTAACATGCATTGTGCTCTCTTTCCGGGGCGCCACGGTGGCCTAGTGGGCAGCACGTTCGCCTCACAGCAAGAAGGTTGCTGGTTTGAGCCTCGGCTGGGTCAGTTGGCATTTCTGTGTGGAGTTTGCATGTTCTCCCCGTGGTTGCGTGGGTTTCCTCCGGGTGCTCCGGTTTCCCCCACAAGTCCAAAGACATGCGGTACAGGTGAATTGGGTAGGCTAAATTGTATGTAGTGTATGAGTGTGAATGAGTGTGTGTGGATGTTTCCCAGAGATGGGTTGCGGCTGGAAGGGCATCCGCTGCGTAAAAAATATGCTGGATTAGTTGGCGGATCATTCCGCTGTGGCGACTCCGGATTAATAAAGGGACTAAGCCGAAAAGAAAATGAATGAATGAATGAATGAATGAGCTCTCTTTCCATGAAGATGTTTAATTACACAAAAAGGCAGAACTGATGTGCTGCATGAAAGGATTGGTTTGCAATTAAATTTACCATCATATAATGATTTCATCACAAATATGATATAATGATAAACATTAATTAAAAGTAGTAAGCTACATTTTATTGTTAACAGTGAAGACAAAAAAAGGCATGCTGCATTGTTTGTTAAATAACAGTTAGTGTTAGAAAAAAATCTTAAAGGGATAGCTTACCTAAAAATGTAAAATGACATTGTCTGCTGCATCATAGACTATCTAGAAAAATAGGGTACTTAATCACAATACACATAGAACGTGCAGATGTGAGTGTAATGCATTATTGGATATATTAGACAACACAGTAAGCACGCGTTTCAACATTTTTAAGTAACACCTTTAAAGTTTAGGTTATCAATTTTTGTATTTTTATTTTTTATTTTGGTAACACTTACCAAATTATACACTTGCTTAGTTATCAATTCTCACAATGAACTAGTGGCTTAGTATCTGCCTATAATTAAGATATTAGCTGTTTGTTTGTACTTATAAACCATATTCTATATCCCTAATTCTACCCAATAACTATCCAACTACTACTTTAATAACCACAGCAAATTTCAAGTTTATTGAAGCAAAAGACATAGTTAATGGTTTAGTAATTGCGAGAATCATACCTTAAAATAATGTGTGACATTTATGTTATTCAATTATATTATTATTATTATTATTATTATTATTATTATTATTATTATTGCTATTATTATTATTATTATTATTATTATTATTATTATTATTATTGTTATTGTTATTATTATTTTCCCAGAGATGGGTTGTGGCTGGAAGGGCATCCGCTGCGTAAAACAAATGCTGGATAAGTTGGCGGTTCATTCCGCTGTGGCGACCCCGGATTAATAAAGGGACTAAGCCGAAAAGAAAATGAATGAAATGAATGAATGTTATTATTATTATTATTATTATTATTATTATTATTATTATTGTTATTGTTATTGTTATTAGTATTATAATTATTAGTATTTATTATTATAATTATTATTATTATTATTATTTCTATTATTCATTCATTCATTTTCTTTTCAGCTTAGTCCCTTTATTAATCCGGGGTCGCCACAGCGGAATGAACCGCCAGCATTTGTTTTATGCAGCAGATGCCCTTCCAGCCACAACCCATCTCTGGGAAACACATCCATACATTCTCATTCACACACATACACTATGGACAATTTAGCTTACTCAATTCACCTGTACCGCATGTCTTTGGACTGTGGGGGAAACCGGAGCACCCGGAGGAAACCCACGCAACCACGGGGAGAACATGCAAACTCCACACAGAAATGCCAACTGGCCCAGCCGGGGATCGAACCAGCGACCTTCTTGCTGTGAGGCGAACGTGCTAACCACTAGGCCACCGTGGCGCCCTATTTCTATCATTATTATTATTATTATTTTATTTATAAAATGTATTTTTTTATTTTTCCTGTGTGTTTTTTCCAGGTTGATATTTTTTTTTTTTTTATTGCCTCTAAATTGAAATAACAGATACATACATAGGAGTCTGAGAAAAACTGCTCATTTTATTTAAAAATTCAGATGGCGTTTAAAGGTTTTTGCATCTAAACTCTTCATTTATCAAATAAATAATAGTTTTATTATATACAAATTTTAAAGATGCATTAAATTGATAAAAATGGCCAGTAAAAACATGTCAAGGGATTCCTGTTGAAATTAAATGCTGTATATTTAAACTTGCTACGCATCCACAAATCCTTAAAAAATGTTTTCAACATTAGTAATAACAGAATAAATATATAAAATAATTTGAAAACTTCTTACCGACTTCAGATTTTTCAGCAATAGCTTGTACATGATAAATGGCGAAGGGTGGATGGGTTTAATTGGCAGGGCTAAATGAGGATGACCCAGAGATTGAGTCAGACGCTGAAGAGATCAGAGGTCAATCTGTGAAGCGTGCTCTACCTAAGCTTCCCACATGCACCTGTTTGCCCTGCAGGTACCAGGAGTTCAACTGTTGTCAGTGTGCAGTTGATTAATGGGGAAATTCGGGTAGAGATGTAACTTCTTTCAAGCTGTAAGCTAGATGAAGATGTTAAAGCATGTGTGTGTAAAGGTCTTAGAGGAGATTTAGAGGGCAGCTGAGGGTTAATAGACTCAGGACGGGACTGGGTTATATGCTTGGCTGTAGCTCATTTGAAGCAAGGCTCTGGAACGCTTGCTCTGACTTGTGGACGGGTGCTAATGAAGGATTCAATTGTCGCTCAAGCTTGACCATCTAAACAGATTCAAGGAAACTAAAGTGCACGGTTGAGTGGAAGTCTGTGTCCTTCCAGATGTGTGTGTGCGGCTGCGTTTTGTGTGTTCATATACAAGAATGCGTGGTAAAAGATAAAAGTTCCTATCAAAGAACTCTTTGTTGAAACAAACATTGTAGAAGCTGTTGCAGTGACTAAATTTAATTCATGAAAGTGTTATTTAACATGTAAAAATCAATATGTATATTATTTTTAATATTTATATTTTCAATGTGTATATTATGGGCTATTTAGGTCGGTTTTAAGGGTTCTTTCACACCTAGACGTTTGTTTCAGAACCTGGCGCATTTGCCCCCCTTAGTGCGGTTCAATTGGGCATATGTGAATCCAGCAATCGTGCTATTATCCATGTCAAATTAAATGGTCTGAGACCACCTGAATGAGGTGATCACGGCTTGATTGAAACGAACTCTGGAGTGGATCGATTGTAGTGAGAAGGCAATAGGATCCAACAAACTAACAAACCAGGATATATCACTGTATTGTGGATATGTAATAGCCATATACTGTGTGTACAGTAGCTATAAAAAGAGAGAACAATAAGTAGGGCAAGATATAATTCCTACCTGTAAATGTGCGTTTTATGTTGAATATGAAAGTGAAAGCATGCAGTCAAACTGAACAATTAAAATATATGTAATATCATTAACTTTTTGGATTACTTGACTAGGTATGGGCTGGTATAAGATTCTGACGGTATGATAACCTTGGATAAAAATATCGCTGTTTCACGGTATGATGGTATTGTGTTTACTGCTCTCAAATATATTCTTTTTAAATGTCTGGGTGAAAATCAAAACCTTTGAACAAAATATATGTTATTTTGAGATATATTTAATATATTTTAATATATTTAAACATGTCAGGCTAAATAATTCATGTGAATCCTCGACTTCTGCGGTCTTCATTTGTTTCAAAAACACAGATATCTTTACAATTTACACCTAAAAAACAAACAAAAAAATGTAAATAAAAAACATCACCCATACCTTAGGAACGGTATAGCAGAAAATTTTGGCGGTATGAAAACCTTGACTTTTCCATACCGCGGTATACCTTGAAAACGGTTATCGACCCATGCCTATACTTGACTTCTGATATAGAATTGATATATCATTTACCAGAATTGACAATTAAAATGAGGCTATGTATGAGAAATTCTGTACCTCTGATTCATATTTGGTGATAACTATGTCGGTGTCAACTTTTCGTGCACATTTTCGCTTATAATGTCTCAATTCTTATGGTCATAAATTTAAATAAGTTTGTATGACAGCTAAGCGGACTTGTTTTTGGACTATTTTGGGCCGTTTAGAAACTTGTGAAAGCTAAACGCACCAAAAAAAGCATCATTGTAACAATTTTAATACCTGAGTAGGTTTGTTCCTTGCCACTGTCGCCACTGGCTTGCTTGGTTTGGTACTTGTGAATCTGCACATTCGTGGATTTGCTCTTCAGCATTACAAATTCAACCACACTGAATTTAACTAAACTAAACTTCAACTCTGAAAACTGGACTGACACAGTTTGAGTTTACTAAAACTTCATCTATGTTAAGCTGCTTTGACACAATCTACATTGTAAAAGTGCTATAGAAAAAAATAAATAAATATGAATTGTTTCAAAATAAGACAATCGATCTACAGTTGTGAAAGCACCCTACGACAAATGTTTGATGTGAATAACTGACTGTTAATAAGACATTTCAAACCAAAGTCACTGCTTTTAAATAAATGATTACTTTACAAAAGAAATGACAAAATTTTACAAGTAGACTGTTTTGGGGAGGAAGACAGAACTGGCTGTCTGTATTTTAGTATTTATTGTAGTGAGTTCCAAAACCTAAACAGCTGTTTGACAAAAATAATTTTTGTAGTTTTATAATCTGAGCTGAACTGCTATTATAAATGCGTAGATTGCAGGGCCTTTCATATGAGCTGGTAAGTTTCTATTCGTATAAAAAACAACAAGTGATGGTCCAGCAACCATACCTTTTTTTGTCACTGAATAATTTGTTCTAGACATTTGTTCAAAATTGAATTCATCCATTGTAAAATCTTGTTCAATTATCAATTTCAATTGAGACTTAATGTAAAAACGTTATATTTGCTTATTATTATTATTATTATTATTATTATTATTATTATTATTATTATTGTATTGATTCTTAGCAGGCACGACGGTGGCGTAATGGGTAGCACGTTCGCCTCACAGCAAGAAGGTTGCTGGTTCGAGCTCTGGCTGGGTCAGTTGGCATTTCTGTGTGGAGTTTGCATGTTCTCCCCGTGGTTGCGTGGGTTTCCACCGGGTACTCCGGTTTCCCCCTCAAGTCCAAAGACATGTGGTCTAGGTGAATTGGGTAGGCTAAATTGTCCGTATTGTATGAGTGTGAATTAGTGTGTCTGGATGTTTCCCAGAGATGGGTTGCAGCTGGAAGGGCATCCACTGCAAAAAATATATGCTGCATAAGTTGGCGGTTCATTCCGCTGTGGCGACCCCAGATTAATAAAGGGACTAAGCCGAAAATAAAATGAATGAATGAATGATTCTTAGCAGAGCAGCATGGTGGCTCAGTGGTTAGCACTGTTGACTCACAGCAAGAAGGTCACTGGTTCGAGTCTAGGCTGGGCAAGTTGGCATTTCAGTGTAAAGTTTGCATGTTCTCCCTGTTGGTTTCCTTCGGGTGCTCCGGTTCTCCACAGTCCAAAGACATGCGCTATAAGTAAATTGAATAAACAATTGTGTATAAGTGTGTGAATGAGTATGTATGGGTGTTTCCCAGTACTGAGTTGTAGCTGGAAGAGCATCAGCTGTGTAAAACATAAACTGGAATCGTTGGCGGTTCATTCCGCTGTGGCGACTCCTGAAATAAAGAGAATAAGCTGAAGGAAATTTATATTTCTTAGCAATTTTGTAGCTCTAGTAGTTTGTACAGTAGTAGAAGTTTGTACAAATGATAATTCGTAACTATTCATTCATTCATTCATTCATTCATTTTCTTTTCGGCTTAGTCCCTTTATAAATCCGGGGTCGCCACAGCGGAATGAACCGCCAACTTATCCGGCATTTGTTTTACGCAGCGGATGCCCTTCCAGCTGCAACCCATCTCTGGGAAACATCCATACACACTCACTCACAAACACACACTATGGACAATTTAGCTGACCCAATTCACCTGTACCGCATGTCTTTGGAGCACCCGGAGGAAACCCACGCAACCACGGGGAGAACATGCAAACTCCACACAGAAATGCCAACTGACCCAGCCGAGGCTCGAACCAGCGACCTTCTTGCTGTGAGGCGAACGTGCTACCCACTAGGCCACCGTGGCGCCTACCTATTCATGAAATTGAAATAATTGTTTTTTTTATTATTGTTTGTTCGTCCTAAGATATTCACATTTTATTTTGATCAGGGTCCATTCTTAGAAAACTTGAAATGCTTTATTATCATAGTTTGAAGGTCATTAATGATGATTATCACTTAAATTTGTCTTTAGTGTCTTTTATGTAGTTTTTTGATGCTACATGTGTAAAGGTAGCCACCCATGAGCAGACCGCCAAGTCTCAGCTAATTCGATTAGCTTTTCAGATGTCATTGGAAAATTTAGCAAGCGTGAAGAACTTAACCCTTTCAGACTCTGAGTTTTAAAAGCTCTGCATCGTCCCAATTCACTCTTTTCCTGGAAGCAGCAAGGTCAATGAGGAGGGTAGACACTTGAATAAAAACACTTTCAGCTCTTGTGTGGCTCATTTGATGCCCATAGACACAAAGCACTTTGCGATTCGCATTTTCTGGTGCCTCAGATTGAGACAGAAAGAGTGATTTGCATGAAACGAACTGTCAAGAAGTGACATTTCTATACAAGACACACAAGTTCTGTTCTATACTTTAAAAACATTTACTCATTCTTTCATTTATTAAAATATTTAAAAGATGTCGTATATATTCATTTATTGTTTATAAAAAACATTAATGCAGTTATTTCAAGTCCATTTGCACCATAATATGTCCTAATTCACATTTCAGACCATTTAATGTATTGCAAACATATAATTAACATGTACATGTGATCCCTTCAGTATATATTCAATATCATTTTTAAGTTTGCTTTAGCTGAAAACTGTTTAAAAGCATGTGAATAAGTATTTCAGTATTGAATGGAACAGAAAAGTTGCTCAACGTGGCATCATGAGCACAATTTTAGAAATAAATTATTTTTTAATGTACTTTTTCTTGTGTTAAACTGTTAAAGACTTTTAAGCTGCAAACATGTGAGTGTTGTGGTCGTTTAACCTGTAAATTGTCTCCAATGTCTGTGTATCTCAGGCTTCAGTGTGACTGCCAGCACAACACTTGTGGCACGTCATGTGATCGCTGTTGCCCCGGCTTCAACCAGTTCCCATGGAAACCAGCCACGACTTACAGTGCCAATGAATGTGAACGTGAGTTTGTCCTTTCTCCTCCAGCAAACCAAGCAGAACAATGTTTTCATACCTGCTGGTGCCTCCTTGTCATTCAAAACATGATTTCTGTCTTGTGGGAGATTCTTTTTCTTTCCTCTCTTCATTCTTTTCTTTCTTTCTTTCTTTCTTTCTTTCTTTCTTTCTTTCTTTCTTTCTTCTTTTTTATGACTGGGCATGACATCTTAACTATGAGTGTAACTTTTTAACAAAGTCCAAAAATGTAATTCACTTACAGAGAATCTCCAATATGTTTTGTGATCTGTTTTTCTCTTACTTGAAAAAAGTAATGGATTAAATGTTACTAATTACTACTGGAAAATTGTAATCTGATTGCATTACTAATTACTTCATGTAAAAAGTAATAAGATTACTAATTACTTTACTTTGAAGTTTTAAAACATAAGTGAAGTTTATTCATAAACTAATTTCAAGAGGATCACATGCTTATGATTGCTTGCAGCTGTTCCTGCACTATCCAATTAATGATTCACCAATCGCAGTTCCTAAGCCCCTATATATACGCTAAGTTCCATATCACAACCATCTTCGTTTTGAAGAATCCCCCCTTCCACCCCTATTCCACCTCCTTTCCTAGATGGGTGGCACGGTGGCTCACTGGATAGCACTGTTGGCTCACAGCAAGAACTTTACTTGGTATTTACCAAGCCAGCCGACGTTTCTGTGCAGAGTTCACATTTTCTCCTCGTGCTCACGTGGGTTTCCCCTGGATTCCCCGGTTTCCTCCCACCATCCAAAAACATGCAACTTAAGTTAATTGGTCCCACTTTATATTAGGTGTCCTTAACTACTATGTACTTGCATCAAAAAATAAATACAATGTACTTACTCTGTTCATAATTAATTTGAGAAGACTTGTGGTGCTCTTGAGTTGTGATACCATGGGGAGAACATGCAAACTCCACACAGAAATGCCAACTGACCCAGCCGGGGCTCGAACCAGAGACCTTCTTGCTGCGAGGCGAACGTGCTACTCACTACGCCACCTTGGCGGGACCAGTTAATTGACTAACTTAATTCAAATCGGCTCCATAGACATGCTCCTAGTAAGTAGTTATCTGTTAAGAGCAATCACTATCTGTTCATTAGCTACGACAGCAGGGGAGTTCTTGAGATCTGCCTGAGCTCAAACTCCCCTCTTGCCTTGCAGACAGGAGGAAGCCCCGGGCTCGAGGGAGCTCGATGAGCTCAGGGCTCTCTCCCGGGATAGCATGCCAAACAAGCTTTATAATCAATCATCAGCTAAGTGTGAACTCTTGAAACATAAAAATACTAAATAAACTGCTGCTCTTTCAGTAATTCAATGGTCACTGAAAAACATTGTAATGGGTTTAACACAGCAGCTTGACAAATTCAAAAGATTTAAAGAGATAATTTTAGGTTTTGGGCAAACTATCTAGTCATTCTCTTTAGCTTCACTTGTTCCAAACCTGTTTATATTTTTTTGTGTTCTTTTGAATACAAAAGACAACATTTTGAAGAATACGGGACACTGTATTGTCTGCGGTTGTGGAGACAAACTGCAAACGCTCAAATGTTGAATCAGTGAAATCTGGAATACGCGGGTGCGCAGTGCTGCTTGTTCACTGCATGCACTTCACTTGCAAAGGATGCTTTATGTGAACAACCCCATAAGAAGCTATGCTTAATTTTAGATTTTCAAAAGTTACCTTCACTCCTGATCCTGCACAAAAATCCACTTTAGCCAGGTTAGGCTGAGTCGGACTGCCATGTTTTTGGGTGTCGGTGTCCTTCTTGGCAACGAGTATTGTTGTAGAATGCTATCTGTTCAAGTGCTTGAACAAGTTTCTGGTTGAGCTAAAAGCAGTCGAAAGTTCTTTAAACTTTAGAGACTGGATATAGACTGTAAACTTAAAAGCGAATGCTCACGTTGCAGCTGAAAACATGATTTTAAAAAAAGCAAATATTGTTTTCTAAAATCTATTTTTGTAACACAATTGCACTGACCTTAGTAATTGTAGTCAAATTACACACATTTAAAATCTAAATTTTAAGTTACTGCATTCCCCAAAAATGTAATTAGAACCCAACATCGCGTTACAACTAACTCTGCATTTAACACAGTTTCTCTTTCTACAGTTGTCATTCTAACAAATGTAAAAGCCTGTTTATGATAATTATGATTGGAACAATAAAGATAGTGTTCTAAAAAAGTTCATAAGATAGTAGAGTTCATGATAAAGATATACAAAAAAAAATTTCTTCATTTTAGTCTTGTTTGTAGTGCAAATATGAAAAATTCTTGAAATTTTCTAGACAAACCTAAAAAAATGTCTTAGAATTAAGTGAGTTTTACCTTAAAACAAGCACAATTATATTTATTTTCAAATTAAATTTATATGATATCTTGCTTACCCCATAACCAGAGTATTTTGCTTGTTTTAAGGAAAATCTCATTTAATTTTGACTTATTATTTTTTGTTTTTTACTTGTGTAAAAAATGCTAAAGATGCTGTGTGTACCTTTTTTGACCCTTCTAAGGCATAACATGGGAATAAAGAAACATGGGTTTTGATCCAGGAGTGCAATACCTATTTCAGCCGCTGGGTGTCAAACTTACAAACCACACCTTTAAACCTTTTTGAATACTTGAACTAGAATCAAGGCAAAAACTAACAAAAGCATTTTTTGCCATGAAATATTTTTTTCTGAGCTAATAACCGATCAGACACTGACAGCCAGTCCGAATACATTGAAACATAACGCAATTTAAAGCTACAGACGATAACATTGTGGAAAAGCTCACTGCTTGAAAGATGACTATCTAGGAAACATTTGGTTATACCATGGGAAAGAATGATAAAAATTGTTGTCATCGAGAATATGACACAAATAATACTACAAATAAATAGTATACAAGGATGAGCGCATCAAGCATCGGAGCCATGCGAAAGTATAAATAAGACTTTATAAAAGAATGTAATGCTAAATGCACACAATTACTGCCAACTGTATGAAGCAAAAAGCTGAATCTTACGCATATTTAGAGATTTTTTTGTTGTTGTTTGGGATAAAAAAGAATTCTAAATCTCCTAAATGTTTAGGATTCAGCTTTTGCTTTCCAAAAGAACTAATAGTCACCCTATCTTAACTTGATTTCCGAAAAAATTAGTGATTATTTTTGTATTATTAAACTGATAATTCATTCTTTTTTTAAAGATGCATTCCTAGTTTTCACTGTTAATACTAATGAAACAAGTAATTGTGAAATAACACCCCAAATTAGTTAATGTGAAATGCCATGAAATAATACCGCCAAGAATGTGTATGTATGTTCTGGCTCATGTATGTAAGCCAGATCTCACTTCACACATTTTCCTGTGGGAGAACATTTCTGGTTAAGTGAGGATGTTTGTTAGTTCATTTTAGGATCAGCACAGAAACTCTGCTTTAATAAGACATCAGAGATTGTGTGAATAGGAGAGGCTGGTGATCTGTGTGAACATTCCCCTTTGCGCTGTGAGCTCACGCAGACGCTAATCCAGTCTGGCTTCTCTCACACACTGTAAAACAGTCCCATAATGCTTTTAAGCAGATCTCAGTCTCACTCTTTGGGTGTCTATCTGTGTATTGGGAGCTGTTTCAGTCTGCAAAGCGTTTCCGCTGAGCATGTTGTTGGATTTGCGCTGTTTCTCACTTAATCTAATCTCTTGAGTTGCCGAATATATAACCGCCCTTTTGTGCAAGGGACTGGCGTGAGGTTTATTGCACATCTGTGAGCTGAGCTGGCTTGAGGAAAACCAGAGAGAGTCTGTCCGTCTGACAGAACTGTTTCATCTGATGCCGGGTTACTCTGTCCTCCTCACCCTGCCATCAGTGCACTGGACCCTTAACAAAACACAGCCCTTCCACACTGCATGTCCTGTCAAAGCGTGAGAAGAACAACACACACTCATAGTTTGTCTGACAACTTTTTTGCATGCTGTATGCGGTGATTATTGAGATTTTGCTAATCACAGATGGTTTAACTGTTAGCTTTTTATTTGTGAACACTTTGTGAATAAATATGTCTTGTTTTGGTCATAAAACAGGGTTGGTGCTAGATCAGACACAGTTGTGGCCAGAAGTTACCAAGAATTATTTATATTATTTATTAAATTTCCAGTTTATTGTATTTTATTAACGTCTACCTAAACCCAACCATCACAGTATTGTCAAAATATTATTGTTTTACAGTGTTACAGAAATGATGCTACATTGATGGCGTATCCGCAGCTGTATCCTATCTAGACTACAGCATTAAACCGTAACATTATTAAAATACATTAAATCATGATTTCGGAGTATTTGTACAAGTCGAGATTCGAACCCAAAAGCTATATGATGCAATAACAGCGTGCACACGTACGGTCCACTAGGCTATATTAGACAGAATATTTTGCCGACCCTGTCAGTCAAACGCAGATTTGTCAGGTCTCGAAATGCTTCTGAAATGATCCATGCTTTGAATCTCTTTAGTCACGTGACCAGGTGTTTTGAAACACTTTAGTCAGGTGACCTGGATGTTTTGGATCATGCTTCGGTGCAGTGTTTCCAAACACTTGCACTTCGAGATCTTGACACTGTGTCAAAACTGTGTTTCACGTCAGCCATCCCTACCCGAACCTTGACATTCTGGCTCTGTCCTTTGTTATATACATTTTGGTCAAGCATATTTGATTGGTTTTCTAAGGCTCATAGTAAATCTTTACCATCTGATGCAGAACTAGTTATATCCGGGGTATGCGGAACCGGGGTATGCGGGTTAATTGCCGTATGAAAAACGGGCTTCACTTTGGACACATGAAACACGGGATGAATTCTCCTGTACGCTGGAGGTAATTTAAGGCGGATTGCCACCGAACTAATGATTTTGGTGACAATGAACGGGCCAATGAATTTGGGAGCCAGTTTATTACAAACGGAACGGAGCGGAATATCCTTGGAAGAAAGCCACACTTTTTGACCGACAACGTAAACGGGAGGCTTCGACCGGTGGCGATCGTCTTTAGCCTTGGTGCGCACCCACCTGGAGGAGGGTCTGTCTGGCCCTGCTCCATTTGCTTTGTCACCTCTGGACAAAGGCGTGAGCGGAGGGGACCGCGACTTCAGATTCCAGACTGGGAAAAAGTGGTGGTTGGTAACCTAGACTACACTGAAAAGGGGAAAGGCCCGTAGCCGACACTGGTAATGAATTATGCGCGTACTCAACCCATGGGAGTTGTTCGCTCCAGGAGGCGGGATTCTGAGAGACCAAACATCGCAATGTACGTTCAAGATCCTGATTTGCCCTCTCAGTTTGGCCGTTACTCTGGGGGTGAAAACCAGACGAAAGATTAACAGTGGCCCCCAAAAGTCGACAAAATTCCTTCCAAAACTTGGAAACAAACTGGGGTCCCCTGTCAGAAACCACGTCCGTTGGGAGGCCATGAATGCGAAAGACGTGATTGATGACAGCAACCGCTGTCTCTCTAGCTGATGGTAATTTGGGTAGAAGGATAAAATGAGCAGCCTTCGAGAACCGGTCCACCACGGTTAAAACCACCGTGTTGCCGTTTGAGGATGGAAGGCCCGTGACGAAATCTAGCGATATATGGGACCATGGTCTCGAAGGCACTGACAGCGGTTGAAGGAGCCCTGCCTGGGGGCGACTGGAAGTCTTAGCAACTGCACAAACAGAACAAGCCAAAACAAAATCTCGCACATTACGAGCCATAGCTGGCCACCAGAATCTCTGCTTAATAACTGATAATGTGCGACTCACCCCTGGATGACAGGCTACTTTGGAGGAGTGTCCCCACCGAATGACGTCGGACCGAAGCTCCTCTGGCACGAATAACCGACCCGGTGGGCATCCGATCGGGGGCGTTACCCCATCCAAGGCTGTGCGAACCTTCGACTCGATCTCCCATGTGTTGCTAGAAACAAAAACTTTCTGTGGCAAAACAGGTTCAAGTGGCGATGTACGTTCCGAAAAATCAAAAAGACGGGATAACGCGTCGGGCTTGGTATTCTTAGAGCCAGGTCGATAAGAGATGGTAAAATCGAACCGTCCGAAAAATAGTGCCCACCGAGCCTACCTAGAGTTCAATCTTTTGGCGGATTGCATTTCTCCGCCTTGACATAAAGCCCATTCTCTAACAACCTCTGAAGCACTCGCCTGACGTGCTGAACATGTTCCTGGAGAGAATGTGAAAATATCAGTATGTCATCCAAGTAGACATAAATAAACTGATCTATCATATCTCTCAGCACATCATTTACGAGTACTTGGAAAACTGCGGGAGCGTTGGACAGGCCGAAGGGAAGAACGCAATACTCAAAATGCCCTCTAGGGGTGTTAAATGCAGTTTTCCATTCATCCCCCGCTCTCATGCGAACCAAATGATATGCATTGCGGAGATCTAGTTTTGTAAAACAGGTCGCCCCCTGCAGACGCTCGAAGGCTCAGTATGAGTGTGAATAAGTGTGAATGGGTGTTTCCCAGTGATGGGTTGCAGCTGTAAGGGCATGCGCTGTGTAAAACACATGCTGGATAAGTTGGTGGTTCATTCCAATGTGGCGACCCCAGATTAATAAAGGGACTAAGCTGACAAGAGAGTTAATGAATGAATTAATAATTTCCGGGATAGTTCACTCAAAAATGAATATTTGCTGTAACTTTTAAGATGTGAATTTTTTTTTTGTTTGTTTGTTTAGTAGAAAGATTTTTGCTGATATGTGGTGCTTGATGAATCATAAAATGCAAGTCAGTTGTTAATAGCATTTTAAGTGTTAAGTGTTCCTGTCATTCAAATACAAAACTATTAGTCTGTGCCAGAAACTGACTTTTCTTTACCACATTGTTTTGAGTTAATAACATTTTGAAATAACATAACATTTACGACACAAATTTTTAACATTGATTTTACTCAGTTTTCATGATTGAGAACACATGAGCATAATCTTATTGTTTTGTTTATGTTGTAGTATCATAAACACAATCTTCTTTGTGAATTATTACTGTTTGGAATCAAGATGGGGAATTTTACTTGAGGTCAAAATATTCATGAATGCAGATTTAAATTTGTTACTTTTTAAATGAACATTACATTGAAAAAATTACATTTATTTTAAATTGGAATTAATTAACAAACAAATCAGTATTAAGCTAATCTCACAAGGGGCAGCTATAAGTTTAAATGAATTCGTATTTTTTTGTATGTATGTATATATAAATTAATTTTATACGCTCACACACACAGACACACACACAAACACAAACAACACAAAATTGTCAACAAGAATAAAGAATCAAAATAAAGTCAGAGGGATACATAAAACGAGCTATTTAACAATTTAACAAATTATCAACCATGGTAACAAAAAGAGACCACGGGAAACAAAAGGAAACAGTAACAAAACTAAATACTTTCTTTAAAAACTGATTAGAACTACAGGATTTCTAAAATAGAATTCAATTTAAATGGTCGACTACTGTATATAGTAAAAAAACAATACTCTATTAATCAGTTACTTAAGTATCTTGGAAAAAAAAAAAATTATGTCCCTAGTAATTATATCAGACTATAGATCATACCTGCCAACACTACCGTTTTTCCTGTGAGTCTCCCGTATTTCACATCCATCTCCCGCCATCCTCCCGGTGTGTTATTTCTCCCGGGAAACTCCCGTAATTTGTACGTCCCAATGCAGTTTAAAAAAAAAACACTTTTGTTCATGTTTGTCAAGTTGCCAGATCTTGAATGAAGTTCATTACCTCACACAATTGACGCAATATTCAAATCCTGTAACATATTTGACCTCAATCTGGCAATATAAGCTACATTTCAGGTGCGCTGTTGATTTCTGCGCAGGATGCGTGACTTGAACGGTGGCAGAAGCAATAAGCAGCTGCGTCAGTAGTAGTAAACATGATGGAAGGAAAATAGTCAAGTTGTGCTTAGGCAAAGAAAAAAATATATACATGTAAATTTAACAGCAGCTGGACGGAAGAATTCATGTTTGTGTCTAGCAGCCACCTTGACGACGGCCACGCTTTCTGCAAGGTGTGTCGTATTGATTTTAATGTCGGACACGGTGGGAAAAACGACATCACTCAGCATGTGGAATCACAACAGCACTAAAATTGTAAATTATGTTAAAATTATTAATAGTGTTCAATTCCTTAGAGAGTTTATTGTTATCGTTTCGCTTTACAAGACCTCATTGTGTCACCAGGAGCCATGGATATTGCTTTGGGCTCATTTGTATGTTTATTTTGTTATTTGTATTTGTATTTTTAATCTGAAAAACTATCACCATTCTACTGAAAAAATGTACTACTGCATGTTGGGCGAGTAAACATACTGTAATTTGTGAATTTAATATGTTACAATGTTAAAAGTCACAATAAAACATTAAAAAACTGATATGAGAAAATCATTTTGCTATATGTCTTAATTTGTATGCTATGTAAATTACCATGTATGCTATGCAAATGTTGGCAGGTATACTATAGATGTGTGCATGTGTCTGTGTGTGTGTGTGTGTGTGTGTGTGTGTGTGTGTGTGTGTGTGTGTAGAATGCTTTATACATTAATTTTTTTTTCACATATTATAAGACATGCATTAAAAAACAGTTTACATTAACATTTGTAAAGTTCTACCTATATTTGGTTTGTATCTATTACATCTAGTGTCAAGTTAACAGTTTTTCTATACCAGAAACAACTGTTGTAACTAATATTTTGGCCTCTATTAACTCTTATTAGAGTAAATAACTCAGAAGTCCTTTTGTCATATTACTTTCATTTAAAGACGTTTTCTACTCGCTGACTTCGCTCCAAGCTAATCACTGCTCTCTTTCTTCTTCCCTTCTCTGCTGTCATTCACATTTGGACAGTCTGAACTCTTCAGGCGTTTTCACTGAAGTGTGTATCTCTTTTATTTCCTCCACTTGTGTATTTTGTCTCTGCGCTGCCAGAAGAGTCATTACCCTCAGCATGATTTATTTTTTTAGACTGATTATATGTGTGTGTATTTTGCAGCATGTAACTGCCACAGACACTCTTCAGAGTGCTACTACGACCCAGAGATCGACCAGCGCAGATCCAGTCTCAACATGCAGGGAGAATACATTGGCGGTGGAGTGTGTGTCGAGTGCCAGGTGGGCTCAGGTGTACAAACATACAATTATGAAGCAATTGTAGGCATTGGCTGTGGCTTACCATTATTTATGGCCAACAAACAGACTTCATACAGGTGCTGGAACTTGAAAATGCTAGTGTTTTCAAGATTTGAAAAGTGCCTGAAACTGCTTGAAAAGGGAGTGTGTTGTTTTCTTAATCATTTATAATGTTTGATTGCTTCACTGACCAGACAGTAGGAGTGATGGTTTCATTTATGTTCTTGCTTCTTCTGCATGAAGTGAAGTGTATGAAATGTTTGGTTCATGTGTTGCATTTGTTTTCACTCTTATATGAGAGATCATTTGTGTTGGACACTCTGTTTATTAATATTTGTTATGGAGGCTACGCATATGCTAGATAAGTTGGCGGTTCATTCCGCTGTGGCGACCCCTGATGTTTAAAGGGACCAAAGGCTGACTTTTGTGTCAGGTGCACGCATATGGTTCACGTGGTCGCATAGCCCTTGCCGTGGCTGACACCTACGCTTATGCACACCTCTCAGAAAATGTAACTACATGTCGCAATGATGCATAGTGCATGCTCTGTGATTGGTCAGCTTGGAAGCAGTGGCTAGTGTGGGTGGTGCTGAGAGCAACGAGCCCGATGCAGCGAGCGTTTACAAGTGTCGAGTCCCGTGAAGGAGCTCCAGATGGAAACTGTTGTTTTGTGTTTACCTTATGATTAAAGTTGTTGCACATTCGCCGGTTCCCGCCTCTGAATTTGCGAGTTCAGAGAATTCAGAGAATTTCAGAGAATTCAGAGAAAACAAAACACCCGTGAATAAACTTGACACAAAGGAACATAAAAGCCTACTGCCCGCTAGCGTTTCGGAAGTGCAATTGCAGAGCAACACAAACAGCATGCAGAGTTATAAATGCATGGCTATGCGTAAGGCATGCGCTGTGAGTCACGCCGATCACTCGATGCAGAAGTGTAAACCAGCTTTATGCCAAAGGAAAATGAATGAACGGAGGCTATGCACCAAGTTTCCCCTCTAGAAAGACTTTGCTGCAAAAAAAACTTTTCTAACTTTGAGTTTTGTCTTGTCTGTAGTCCAAATATCTAAATATTCTTAAATCAAGAAGCATTTTCTAGTCAAGCTAAAAAAAAGACTCTCTCGTTTTCAGAAATAATAAGTTAAAATTAAGTGAGATTTTCCTTAAAACAAGCTAAATATTCTGCCAATGGGGTAAGAAAAATAATCTTATTTTCAGTTGGATTATTTTACTCACTCCATTGGCAGATATGGGATCATTCTCATGTAAGTAAATCCCAACAAAGTCACAGCTACGCATTGTGTGCAAATATTACAGTTTCATGAATGTTTAACCAGTCTGCATTTTTGAACTGTTCCAGTGAGTCATTAATAATGAGTCACTTACTGAATTCATGACTGAATGAGTCATTTGTAATGAATCTGAGTGAATGATTCGGTGACAGAAAAAGATAGAGACTTGGCTCCACTCTCTGGAGTTTTTTATGTAATGTATATATTAATTAAGGCAGTAGTTCGATATACAACAAAAATCCTTCATTTTTTTTTTTTTTTTGGATTAGTCCCTTTATTTATCAGGGGTCGCCACAGCGGAATTGACCGACAACTTATCCAGCATATGTTTTACACAGTAGATTCCCTTCTAGCAGCAAACACTGGGAAACATCCATACATTCTCATTCACACACATAAACCGGAGCATCTGGAGGAAACCCACACAAACCCAGGGAGAACATGCAAACTCCACACAGAAATGCCAACTGACCCAGCTGAGACTCGCCCCAGTGAACTTCTTGCTGTGAGGCGACAGCGCTACCCACTGTGCCACGGGTCTGGTGTCTTTCGGCTTAGTCCCTTTATTAATCTAGGCCACAGCAGAATGAACCGCCAACTTATCCAGCATTTGTTTTGCCCTTCCAGCCACAACCCATCACTGGGAAACATCTATACACACTCATTCACACTCATACACTACGGACAATTTAGCTTACCCAATTCACCTATAGCTATGTCTTTGGACTTGTGGGGGATACCGGAGCACCCGGAGAAAACCCACACGAACATGTGGAGAACAACACCACCATCACGCCCATGAATTATTTAAATAAATATACATTTTAAATCAAAGATGACTAAGATGTGAATAGATGACATCTAAGCGAGTAAATGACAGCATTTCGATGTTGATAATGCTGACTTTGGGCAAACATGCCAATAATATATTTTTTAATACATTAGTACATTCTTTAGAGTACTATACTAGAATATTATAATAAATCATTAGGTACATGCATGTAAATATGTAATTAACCACAGTTGTGAAGTGCTGGAAAAGTGCTTAACTGTGATGACTTTGGAAAAGATGTGAGTGCATGTTGTCCATCAAACGCAACACAGAGTTTCTTGGGTTTATAAGTGCATCCTTTGATTTTGTTGACTTTTATTTTCTCGCAGCATCACACCACAGGCGTCAACTGTGAACGCTGTATTCCTGGCTACTACAGATCTCCTGACCATCCTCTAGAGTCACCATTCGCCTGTTCAAGTGAGTCTAAAGTTTTACACGTCATTTAGCAGGCGCTTGTTTATCCAATTCAACTTATCAAAAGGACAAATGAAGCAGTCAAGCCAACAAAAAGTCAAAGTTAGTAAGTCCCGGTTTTCATAGATAAATAAACTATAATGGAAATGAATGACGCAGAAATATAAGTAACCTTAATCCTAGTGTTAGACAGTCAAGTGGCACATTTGCATCTTGTATTTAGATTTTAATTTGTGCAGTTCCAGAAAAATATTGAATATTGATTGAATATAGTTGGAAAGTTTTACACATGGCTTAAAAAATGTGGAAACTGTAGAGTATGTTGTACCCTTAAAGGATGTATTCAGAAAATGAAAGAGATATAATAGCTACCAGATTTGCATGTGGTGAATACATACAAGTGCTTATTTATTTGTTATTCTCCTGAGTATTACCACATATCTCGTGATTAATATTAGTTAAGATATGCTGTAGCAAATTTAAACATGGATTTTTAATAATGTTTGCATAGAAAGTGGCAGAAAATGTTTTTGTAAACGTGTACAAGCTTTGTTCTATAATATATTTTTGTAAGTTTGTTGCTGATTTTATTGTTTGTTTATAGCTTTACTACTCTTATGGTGTATTCCATTTTAATATATATGTAGATATTTAGATTTTAAGTATATATATAATACGCTATATATATATATATATATATATATGGAATACACCATAGTATTAGTAAAGCTTTAAACAAACAAAAA
>CAIGQQ010039592.1:3636388-3678226 GCA_903798035.1 Danio albolineatus | reverse complement strand
ATATATATATATATATATATGCTTATAGGCAAAATATCTAAAATAATTAGATGAAAATTATTTATCATAAAAACTAACAATTTGAGATAGCAACCTTACATACACACACACACACACACACACGCACGCACGCACGCACGCACACACACAAACACACACACACACACACACACACAGACACACACACAGACACACACACACACATATATATAAATTATATTTATATTATATTTGAATAAATATTTTGTTTTATTTATTTATATTTTGGTACACTTAAACTTGCCTTATTTCATTTAGTTTCCAAGGTAGCATTTTCAAATTGTTAGTTTTTTATGATACATTTTTTCATCAAATGTTCAAAACGTTTTTTTTTATGTTTTTTTTTTTTAATATTAACAATTTTAATTGTTTTATTTAACAATAATATCTCCAGTCATACAAGCATATAAACTCAAATACAACTGTAAATATCTTCCTTTCTTCAGTTTTTTCTGATTCTCTCATGTTTCCTGCAGAATGTCAGTGTGAATCTGAGTTCACCGAGGGCACATGTGAGGACCGGACGGGACGCTGTTACTGTAAACCCAACTACACCGGCGAGAACTGTGACCAATGTGCAGAGGGATACGAACACTTCCCTGAATGCTACCGTAAGTCTGTCCTCTTTTATTGAAGGATTCAAGCAGATTATTTCAGCTAA
This sequence comes from Danio albolineatus, assembly GCA_903798035.1. Lineage (NCBI taxonomy): Eukaryota > Metazoa > Chordata > Actinopteri > Cypriniformes > Danionidae > Danio > Danio albolineatus. The sequence goes on along the minus strand of CAIGQQ010039592.1, from coordinate 3,677,526 downwards.
TAATTCACCCAGTGCAGAAGATCATTCAAAACACCTAACAAACAAACATTTTGTTCACTTCAGAGGTTTTAATCAACGGAGAGGTCAGACCTGCAGGAGAAAACATCAGTAAGACACTGATCGACTTATTTCATATGATTCAACTTGATTCTTGTTTGCTGATTTTTCACTGTGTTTTATTGTGTTGTTGTGCTTAGTTGACTGTGAGTGTAATGCTGCTGGCACTGAAGGGAACTCCTGTAGACCGGACCCTCGCACCAATACATGTGTGTGTAAACCCGAATTCACTGGAGAACACTGCGACACCTGCTCTCATGGATACTTCAGCATCAACTGCCAACGTAAGGGCACACACACACGTACACATTTTGTAGGCATTACATTTGTTAAAATATTTAGGAATAATTATTATGTTTAAACTTTATGGTTAATATCAGTATATATAGTATGTCTTTGCATGTTGAGTAGGCATATTTCCATTACCCTTGAATAGAAATTAAATAATAGAAAAAAAAACACATTAAATTTGTAAAAACAATTATTAATGTATTTTTTTATAGAAACTAACTCCATTGTCCTTGATACAAGAGACCCTATTGCACTGTACAACTAAAAAAACATTGATCTGCTCTATTGGAAATGATGAATCTGCAGATCCATTGTAAAAATCCACACTATAGTATAGGGGGCTTATTATTAATTATTGTCTACCGGACATACATCTCTTTCTATTAAAAATGTCTATAACCAACATTTTGCAGAGTAATTGTATCACAAGGTCAACTTTTAGTCAAATAACTATAGAAATGCGGTCATTTTGCAGTCATTTTGAAGGTTGTGCTCATGACGACACCATTATAATCATGACATGACCCATCTTGAATATGAAGGAGATTTTATACATGCTTATAGCAACTTTCATTAAGTGTCATTTGTTCAGTTTTAATGTAAAGATGACATTGTGATGTCTTTGTCCTCAATTTTCCATTTTCAAAACACCTTTAATACACTCGGTTAGCTTAGACAGTTCAAACGTCTCATCAGGTTTTTTTGGAATATATAATTGAGTATCATCTGCACAGCAGTGAAAGCTGATCCTGTGTCTTCTAATAATGTCTCCCAGGGGTAGCATGTATGTTGTAAACAGCAAAGGGCCTAAAACAGATCCTTGAGGCACCCCATACTTTACTGGCCTGACTTGTGGAAGTGACAAACGAGATGCACCCTTGGTCAGCAGCTAAGAGTTAATCGTTGGTTATTTTCACTAATGCTGTTTCTGTACTGTGTTAAGGCCTGAATCCTGACTCTGAATCGGCAGAAAGGAGCATAATTAGACAGAAACAACTTTTTCTAGTATTTTAGACATAAATGGAAGATTTGAAATAGGCCTATAATTAGCTACGCTGCTGGGGTCTAGTTGTGGTTTCTTAATAATAGGCTTAATAACAGTTAACTTGAAAGGATTTGGAACATAGCCTAAAGATAAAAAAGAGTTGATAACATTAAGAAGAGGTTCTCCTACTAAAGGTAGCAACTCTTTCAGTAATTTTGTTGGAATTGGGTTTAACATACATGTAGCTGGTTTAGACATATTTATAAGTTGTTCCGGGAGCTGTGTTCATTTCATCTCATGGCCATGGATCTGTACTGCACTCCAGGATAGACACGCAAGCGATATTGTACAGGGTGAAGAGCAAAGATAGTAAGTGAGAGAAGCCAGTAGCTTTAGCTGACTAGCGGTGCTAGTCAGCTAAATAGGAGATAGGAGACCACATGGGAAAGCTCGGTTGCTGCCTGAAGTGGTGTTAGTGAGGCCAACAGTATAGTGAAGGGGACTCTATACTGCTCAGTGAGTGCCGTCTTTCGGATGAGACATTAAACCGAGGTCCTGACTCTCTGTGGTCATTAAAAATCCCAGGATGTTCTTCGAAAAAGAGTAGGAGTTTAACCCCGGCATCCTGGCCAGATCTGCCCACTGGCCTCTGTCAATCATGGCCTCCTAACATCCCCATATCATAATTGGCTTCATCACTCTGTCTCCTCTCCACCAATCAGCTGGTGTGTGGTGTGCAGTCTGGCGCAATATGGCTGCCATCGCGTCATCCAGGTGGATGCTACACACTGGTGGTGGATGAGGAGATCCCCTCATTGTGTAAAGCGCTTTGAGTGTCTAGAAAAGCGCTATACAAATGTAAGGAATTATTATTATTATTATTATTATTATTATTATTATTATTATTATTATTATTATTATTATTATTGTTGTATCAGGCCAATGCTAAAGCGGATTCTCGGGAGAGACAAGCCGTTTCGACTAGATTTATTTGTATAAATGTATTAAGGGTTTGTTCAAACTTAGTAGGAATGACAAAAACTAGTGAATGTATTTTATGATAAAAAATAGAAATTGAAAAATCTACGTGACGAAGCTCCAAACACACGCAACGAGATAACCGTAACAGCAAAAATGACGTAACTCGAGCATGCGATATGATCTGGAGAAAAAAATCATTAAATAAACTGCATAAATAATACATATATATGTCATAATCATGATTGTCATGAGACCTTTAATTGTGTCATGAATATTTTTTGTATCACTTTTTTTAGTGGAACAAAACTAATTTGTCAATGATGCTTAATGACAGTTGTAAAAAGCATGTTGTCATGGTTATAAAGGTTTCATAAACACCCATTTATAAATACCTCTTTAAGTAAAGCATGATCGTAATATTATTTATTGACATTTAGAAAGGTTTGTTTTAAATTTCTAATAGAAAACTCCCAGAACACATCAGCTGTCCTGTTCTTTTTCCTGTTTTCTCTTAAATCCACTGTAGCAGATGACATCTGAGCAAACACACACACAGACACACACACAGTGTTTTTATCTCTGCTGAACTGCTGTTGATCTTGTGCATAGTTGCAGTGTTTTTGAGCACATTATACCATCCAAAGACAAAAGCAATGCAAACATGCCCACATTCTCGCTCATCTCCCTTCCCCCAGGCTGTCAGTGTTCAGGCCAGGGTTGCCTAGATGGCTCCTGTGATGCAGTAACGGGCCAGTGTGTGTGCCGGACTGGGTTTCAGGGGTATTCATGCGAGCAGTGTGCGCCAGGCTACTTCAACTACCCTCTGTGCCAATGTGAGTGCTTGCCAACTCTAATCTCAAAATCCCCAATGAGTGCTGCCAAACCATGAACTTTGCAGTGCAGCCACAATAACTGTTTCCTGCGCATTCGCTTGAACTCTTTTACTACACCGAGGTCTGTTTAGAAAAAAACACTCGTTCAGAATTCAGCCTATTTGCTTTCTTAATACGCATTTTGTGTCTTTTTTGTGTGGTAATTATCAACATAGTGGACGGTAAAATGTGCTTCAGCTTTCTATTTTGAACTTGCCACTGTTTGTTTTTTTTACCACTGTGCATGTTTATGTTTACACATTTGGATTATGTTGGGATTTTTTATATATTTTTCAGTATACAATACTATGCCATAAGTTGACAGCAAGATTTACCTAAATTGATTTATTTAAAAATAATTAATCTTCATATACAAAACAACTGACTGTTCTAATTAGTCACTGTATCTTCCACTTTACTTGTTTAAGCAAACATGATTTATTCAGGATTCCCAGGTAACTAAAAAGTTTTTCACTAAATGGTTCACGAAACTGAAAGGATTTGTTAAAAAATGCAGTCATTCATGAATGAAGCAAGTTATTCGTCTATATGAGTCACTGAATATTTTACTTTTGAATTTGTTCACAAAAAACCTTAGTGAATTATAGACCTTTTTCTTGGCTGCTGCATAGAGAGCGCCATAGCGACCAGCGTCTTCCGGTAGAATGTTAAGAACTTCCGTTTAAAGCGTTTACAGCAGGTAATTTGCGATCCAAAAATGGGTTTTAATAGCATTTTGAGTGGGTTCATTCATTCATTCATTTTCTTTTCGGCTTAATCCCTTTATTAATCCGGGGTCGCCACAGCGGATTGAACCGCCAACTTATCCAGCATTTGTTTTACGCAGCGGATGCCCTTCCAGCCACAACCCATCTCTGGGAAACACATTCATACATTCTCATTCACACACATACACTATGGACAATTTAGCTTACCCAATTCACCTGTACCGCATGTCTTTGGACTGTGGGGGAAACCGGAGCACCCGGAGGAAACCCACGCAACCACGGGGAGAACATGCAAACTCCACACAGAAATGCCAACTGGCCTAGCCGGAGATCGAACCAGCGACCTTCTTGCTGTGAGGCGAACGTGCTACTCACCACGCCACCGTGGCGCCCGTTTTGAGTGGGTTACCGAGTGTTTTTGTAACACGCAACTTTGAAATGTGTGTTGAAGCTGTCATAATCTGTCAAATGTGGTTCAAGCGCAAGAGGAAAACGTTCTCCTAGTTCACGTGTCTGCCGTCGGAAATACAGTGTGTGTGTGTGTTTGTGTGTTCAGCTGTTAGCTCAGCGGCTCTTCAATGCGCGCACACATACACACGCAATACTTCACTGCATTATAGAGCAAGCCAGATTACTGGCTTGAAACTTAACAGGTATGTAAGTCAAGCAATTTACAAAAATGACCAATAAAAGTATGTTACTGATACTCTGCATGGCTGATTTACATGTTGATTCTAATCGGGAGCCATCCCAATTACACACACGGGAGTTCATGTGTAGTTTTTACCACAGTATGTGTTTTTCTGTCATTTCAAAATGCCCCTTTATTTTCACTTATTCAATGTGTCAGTGGGACAGTACAGTAGGCTACGTGTGTGTGTCAAACATTTTGATGAATTACATTTGTTTGGGTTGGTTATAAATGTAAAAGAAAAAGAAAATGTTGACTTTAGCGATGACGAGGCTTCATTTAAACGGCACAAGATGTCGTCTGACAACGAGGAGAAAGCACCTCACAGCAGTTGTTTTCCATCCCATTAGAAAGCATTTTTTAAATGATCAGTCCAGGAGGTGGCGCTGATCAACAGAAGTATTAGTTCAAAGACTTTAAAAGTGAAGAAAACTATCGTTTCAACGCTGTCCAAATGTGACTGTTTATACGCATCAGCTGCCGACCAGAAGTTTTTAGCATTCTCCTTGCGCATACACGCAAAGCATAATGGGTAATTTTGCGTTCTAAGAAAAAGGTCTATACAAGCAACTGTCTTTGTAAATAATGAAATTTATTAAGTGTTTGAACTATTCACATAGCTGAACACATTATTAAAAACACTATAATTATTTAGGAATAAAACATGGCTGACTTTATAAGTGAGTCATTGACCCATTCTCTCTATTTAATTGATTTGTTCAAAAACACTGATTGATCCAGGAAAAACTATTCACTGACTTTTTATGTGAGCTATTGAATAATTCAGTCAAATGAATTATTTTATCCCAAAATACTGGTTGGTTCAGGTGCAAAGCTAGTGGCTGTCCTCATAAGTGAGTCATTGTATCATTCACCCAACTGTATTGTTCATTGTGAGTTCTTAGAATTTTACACTATTGATTTGTTTAAAAGTAAAAAAGTGACTTAGTTTGTAATTTAAACTATTTGTTCTAGAACACTAACTGATTTAGAAATGAAACAGGTGATTTTTTTAAGTGACTTATTGAATCATTGACTCAATTGAATGTAAAAGGTGATTGTCTTTAAAAGCTACTGAATGTTCTACTCAACTAATAATTTTCCTCACACCAACTTATTCAGGAGTAAAACATGGCTGTATCATTGTCTTTTCAGCCTAATTGATCAGTTCACATAGAGTGATTCTTTTAGACTTTAAACAAGTGTCTGTCTTTAAAAGTAACTGAATCTTTTTCCAAAACATTGTTCAAAAACACATTCATGAAAGCAGCAAGTAACTTAACTGAAGCAATTGCAGATGTAAAATATATTGCATCAATAAATTTCAAAAGCATCAACAGCTACATCACCATCTCTCTGTGTGTCTGTAGATTGTGGTTGCAGTGTTGTGGGATCTATACCTGAGATGTGTGATCCAGCCGGTCGGTGTTTGTGTAGGCCAGAGTTCACTGGTCCTCGCTGTGATCAGTGTCAGTCAGGCTTCCACTCATATCCAAATTGCCAAGGTAAGAAAGACGCACACACACATTTGTGTTGGTGGTTTATGAGGACTCTCTTTAGGCGTAATGTATTTTATACAGTAAAAACTGCTTATTTTATGGCCCTACCACTAATCCCAACCCTCACAAGAAACCTCTGGTGAATTTTGACTGTGAAAACACTCTGTTAAGGATATTTTTTTATCATTTTGAGATATGAGGACATCAGGCATGTTCTCATAAACCATCTTTTTGTTGTACCTGGCAAAAAATGCTTTTCTTATTTTGAGTTTTTGTCTTGTTTCTAGTCCAAATTTCTCCAAATTCTTAAATCAAGGAGCAGTTTCTAGGTAGATAATATTGTCTTGTTTTCAGAAAAAGTATGTTAAAATTTAAGTGAGTTTTTCCTTAAAACAAACCAAATAACCTGCCAATTTCAAAGACAAAAACAGGATTATTTTGCTTATCCCATTGGCTGATTATTCTGCTTGTTTTATGGAAAAACTCATGCAGTTTTGACATATTATATCTGAAAACAAGACAATACTTTTTACTTGACTGCAAAATACTTTTGAGATATTTGTATTTAAAACAAAACAAAAAAATAAAGTAAGAAAAGTATTTTTGAAGTATTAGGTCTACCCATGCCATTATAGAACTTTTTGTTCCTGTAAACCACTTAAAACAGTGCACATGTACAGCTATCTTTATGGGGACATTTCATAGACAAAATAATTTTTGACTGTACAGACTATATATTCAATCCCCTTACCACACCCCTACCCCTACACCCAGGGCTTAATTTGTGCTGGAACAAATCTGAAAGCACCTCTAAAATCTGATCCGGTACATCATTTTACCGACCCCCCCTCTTTAATTGCCCTCCTGCCCGTCCGCTGTTCACTTTCACTTTCTTCCGCGACTCCTCAACCTTCTTCACTTTCATCCGCGACACCCACACCCCCCCGCCCCGCTCTTCACTTTCATCCGCGACACCTCTCCATCCTCTGGTAACATAATGGATCCGTTACCCCGATCTGTTCCGGGACCTCTCAATTCACAAATTAAGCACTGCCTAAACCCAACCCAAAACATTCGGTGTAATTTATCAATGTCCTTAAAAAGTCTCCACAAAGTCAAAATGTATTTTATTGTTATACTTCTGGGGACATTCGGTCCCCACATCCTGAGGAATACAAGGTACACAGACACAGAAAGACACATCAATGGAACACACAACATGTATTCCAATCTCTGTCTGTATTGTATTGTTTTTTTTTTCATATTATTTCCCAGGGTGCACTTGTGACCCTCGCACATCTTTGGACTCCAGCTGTAGTGAGTTGGATCAGTGTAACTGCAGACCAAACTACAGCGGCCCCAGATGTCAGCAGTGCGCACCAGGATACTACTCTTATCCCAGCTGCACACGTAAGTCACATGACTGTTACCTGTGCTGAGGAAAGGCCATCTGCATTGACAGGGGATTTTAAGTTGAAACCTGTCTGTTTCAGCATGTGATTGCTCAGTGGAGGGCTCTCGGTCTAGCTCCTGTGATCCAGTGTCGGGACAGTGTGTGTGTCTGCCGAACATCGAGGGTCAGAGGTGTGACAGCTGCAGTCCTGGGTCATATGGATTTCCTCTTTGCAAACGTGAGAGAGAGAAGCAAATACAATTGTGTTTATGAAGTGAATATACATTTGATCTGATGTTTTTTATTGTCTTTTTGTTCTTTAGTCGGGACCTGTAACCCAGCAGGGTCGGTTCATAATGACATTCTTCCCACGGTGGTGAGTGGAACTATTTTAATTACTTTTTTTTTCATTAAATATGGCTATATTCAGGCATGTACTGGCCATCGGGAAAACCGGGAGATTCCCGGTGGGCCGCGTCCTTAGTGGGCCGGTGTGCATGTTGTTTTTAAATTATTTCTAGTTGTAATTCTATCCTAAAGATTGTTGTGTAGTCTGATCCCAGGCTTTTGTGTCTAATTGGCTGCCGGAAGCTGACAGGAACTGCGAGACTGACTGTGCTTTTTAAGTTTATGATCAGCAGACTTGACGATTGGCTGAGCGTTGACCAATCAGAATCAAGTTCGGGTTTAAGGGCGGTTGCTGAGGTGCTGAGGCGACACAGAGCCGGTGTTACACCATAATCTGTGACCGTCGAAATCTGTGACTCTTGAGGGCGTGGCTGCGTAATCTACGCAAACTGCGTACAGTCGGACTTTTAAACCAGCGACGGCAAAGTCTACGGAAAACATTTGTTTAGTATAGCTGTTTATGCGTATTCAGTGCATAAATGCTTACTTGCTCAACCAGAACACACGTGTTGTTTACATGTGTGTCAAATATAGGCTACAGTACGTGCGAGAGCCGTGCACGTTTTTAAAACGTTCATTTCTCACTGTTTAGTCATTTATGTATTATATTAATATTATTATATTAATAAATATTAATACTATATCGATCACGTGGTGTTTACATGTTAGCCAACATTAAATGAAGATTAGTCTTTATTCTTTTATTCAAGCTTTCTAATATTTGTAATATTTATTTTATAAAATTATACTTGGGCGCCACGGTGGCTCGTGAGATGTGTGTGTGTGTGTGTGTGTGTGTGTCTCTCTCTCTCTCTCTCTTTCTCTCTTCTTTATTGATTATTATTATAGAGGACAATATAGATTGTAGATTGACTATTATTATTATAAATAATATATATTATAGATGTCCTTATTCAATACAGGTTTGATTCTTTCCTTTTGATTCCATTAAATTGTTGTTTCAATCCTCAATGATAAATTTTCCTGTTAATTTAGATTTAAAGGGATAGTTCAGTCAAAAATAGCAGTAGTCGCCACAGCGGAATGAACCGCCAACTTATCTAGCTTGTGTTTTTTACTCAGCGAATGACCTTCCAGCTGCAACCCATCTCTGGGAAACATCCATACACACTTATTCAGCTTACTTATTATTCAACTAACTTATTTAGCTTACCCAATTCACCTATTGCACACGTCTTTGAACTTGTGGGGGAAACCCGAAGGAAACCCACACCAACACGGGAGAACATGCTAACTCCACACAGAAGTTCCAACAGACCCAGCCAATGTTCGAACCAGCAACCTTCTTGCTGTGTGGCGATTGTGCTACCCACCGAGCCACCATAAAGCCCCCTTTAATGCATTTCCTTTTTGTTATTGGTATTTAACAAGAGCATACATGGTAGTATATATAATACAGAATAAGACAAATTACATACTGTCTTAGTTTTCTTATTTTCCCACTATCCCCTTTAATGTATTTCCTTCTGTTGAACAAAACAAGATATTCTGAAGAATGTTTGCGAAAAAAAGCAGCCATTGACATTCATAGTAGGAACAAATAACATAATGGAAGTCAATGAACCCTTTTCACAAGCTTGTTAGGACACGTCATCTTAATCTTAAAGTCTTGAAAGCGTTTAATATTCAGATTTTTTTTTTAAACGAATGAACATTTATATGCATTTATGTCTGTATTATATCATCTTTGCTTCAAATGACAAAAAACGAATTACTGTCTGTGCGAGGCATTTTCAGCGTCTTTAGGACAGTAAATTAGACATAATTCTCCCCTCTGGCTGCCATCATCAGTCTCACACAATTTTTTCCTTTTCCTCAAAGTCTTTATAACATCATTGTGGAGTTTTTATTTTATCAGCTAAGCAAATTAGAATGTAAACATGATATTTGTTGTGTTCTCCCAGTCACTGCACTCTAAGTTTTCCCAACTATGACGACGTCCGCTACTGAGAAACCCGGAAATGTGAAAAGGGTCTATGGCTGTTTTTTTTTTCAACGTTTAATCAATATCATCTTCTGTGTTCAGCGTAGGAAAGAAACTCAAACATGTTTTAAACAAGTGGCAGAAGTGTAAATGATTTCTGAATTTTAATTTTTTTGAAGGAACTGTCACTTTTATACAAATGCTATTGATATTTCGCAGACCTGTTTGTAAAATGTAGATGGAATAAAAATGAGTCAGCTGATATCAAATTGGCCACGTTTTTGAACAAAGGTGAATCAAAACAATTTTTTTGACAGGTACTGTTTTCACTTAATAAAAAGCAATCCCGATCCCAAACTTTTGAGTGATAGTGTACATTTGAGACACTCTCAAACTGATATGAGTGAATCCTACTGTGCTAGTACACTATGTCCATGTACACCTTTTCTGTTGTTATTTCTTTCTTAATGCTGTACTTGAGGATCTTGTTGTTGTCTTTTTTGAAATTCGTTCTAAAGACTGACTCTCAGTTCTTGTTGTTTTTGCTTCCTCAGGGCTCTTGTGTGTGTCGGCCGTATGTGGAGGGAGTGGCGTGTGAACGCTGTAAGCCTCTCTACTGGAATCTCTCTCCTGATACAGTCTATGGATGCTCAAGTAAGAGAACTGTTTGAACACGTACATTGAATGTACATCACACATTTAGAATGACTGGGACCGTTCAGATCCTGTGCCGTCTGAAATGTTCGTCTAAAATGAGCATTTTTCTCAACCTTCTATGTTTATGTAGTTATTCATTCATTAATTTTCTTTTCGGCTTAGTCCCTTTATTAATCTGGGGTCGCCACAGCAGAATGAACTGCCAACTTATCCAGCACATTTTAGCTGCAATCACTGGAACACACCCATACACTCCCATTCACACACATACACTACGGACAATTTAGCTCACCCAATTCACCTATAGCCCGGAGCACCCAGAGGAAACTCATGTGAACAGGGGAGAACATGCAAACTCCACACAGAAATACCAACTGACCCAGCCAAAGCTTGAACCAGTGACTTTCTTGCTGTAAGGCAACAGCGCTACCCACTTCACCACCGCGCTTCCCCTATGTACAGTTATTTCACTTTAAAGTTAACGGAAAGCCATAAAAGTAAAATGAGTGAAGCTACACAGAGGAGTCAGAGAAAAATGCTCTTTTCAGGTGAAAATTTTAAATGGCGCCTAGAGGCTTTTGGGTCTGAACTCTTCATATTTACGTTGTTTTAGTAACCAGTCAAATATACCAGTAAAATATTCATATATGTTTTGTTCTATAGAGGTTTGAGAACCGAAATTTCTAATAAAAATATTGTGCTTTTAGAGAATGTTTTTAGAACATGAAAGTTTATCAGAATGTTTTCACTTGTGATTGAAGTCAGTGGTGTTCCACTAAATATCGATTTCTTAAGTTAAAACATTGGTTTTGTGTGAATATAAACATTTCTGGAAAAATAAATGCTTCTTTTTGTGTTAATTTAAGCAAAAAGAGTGTGCTCTAAATGACTATGTTGTTATTTGAACTGAAAGAAATCATACACTAACACTACTCAAACATATAAATAAACAAGATAATGAAAACGTAGTAAATAAAAAGAAAATAAGTACTTTCAACTTATCCCTTTTTCATTTTTTTTCAATTAAACAGCTGAATTGTATGTTTCTGCTAATGTACATTCTGATGTATTTTTGCAGCTTGTGACTGTCATACAGCAGGAACTTTAAGTGAAGTCGCCGAGTGCACGCAGGTATGGAAATATGTGACCTTGATGATTGTAACCTTATCTTCCAATTGCAATTACAAGGACATACTTAAACCTCCATCTGTGTGTAAATTAGCGCACCGGTCAGTGTTACTGTAAACCCAACGTGTGCAGCGGCACCTGTAATGTGTGCAAGGATGGATTCTTCAACCTACAGAAAGACAACTACTTTGGGTGCCAAGGTAAAAAACATTTCATGCAGATTTAAGCGACCATTTTGGATCAATATAGAGATCCTGTAGATATGATGGGAGTAAACCCAATATAGATTTGTAATCAAAATAATGCCAATGAGTCTATGAATGGACAAAGCAGATCAACCTACCCTAGTATAAAACACACAATGATGAGTAAGGGATTTAAATTAGTTAATCTTAGTGCTCCATGGTAAACAGTATCCAATGCATGCAGACTCTGAGATGAAGATAACATCACCGCAGTCCGTATTACCGTATTATCGATACTGCATTGAAGAACCGTGTTAAATGGCATCCCTCCATGTATGCAGGCTGTCAGTGTGACATCGGAGGCTCTGTCGGGCAGGCGTGTGATGAGAGATACGGCCGCTGTCGGTGCAGACCCAATGTGGAGGGACCCAAATGCAAGCAGTGAGTGACAGTCCAGAAATCACTTTAATGTGTGTCCAGCTGCTATGACTGATGGTATGTGTTTGTTTAGACCCCGGCCGGATCATTACTTCCCTGACCTGCACCATATGAAGTTTGAGGTGGAGGACGGGATCACCATGGATGGACGTCCGGTGAGGTTTGGTTACAATCCACTAGAGTTTGAGAGCTTCAGCTGGAGGGGCTATGCTCAGATGTCCCCTATACAGGTGAGAGACACACACAGATTTGTGGGATTGAATGCACTATGATATCATGTTTATTTTTTATGATATTATTCATATGTGAATCATATTAGCAACTTGCCAAAACAATGCTATTTTCAGCAGTATTACATGTAAATGAAAAATGTAATGTTAAGGAGTATTTCTATAACACATATTTTATAATAAAAACAATATTAATATTTGTAATATTTAATATTTATATTTATTTACAATGTACTAACATAAATGCATATAAAACAATATCCATAATTAATGTAATTGATATAAATCATAATTATCAATTATAATAACTAAAATCAATCCAATAAAAGTCCACAAAAAGCATTATTGTTGTTGTTGTTGTTGTTATTGTATTTTAGCTATGTATTATTGTATTTTTTTGTAAATCACTTCAAAATTACTGCTTTATTATTATTCTTTACTGCTAATTTCTCATTTTATTAATATTATTTAATACCTTACAGTATTATCAAATAAACTAAATATAAATATATTAATTATTCATTATTGCTTATTTATTGTTATTATTATATTTGTTGTTGTTATTCTTAAATATTATATATTTGATTATTTTACTGTTGTTTAGCACTTAAACATTAAAGTCATCAACTTTGAATATATATATATATATATATATATATATATATATATATATATATATATATCCATAACTACTACTCTTTCAGTACTCTAATATTAATAAAAATAGTAACAAGTAATGATAATCATTATAAGAATAAATTATAAAATTTCTAAAATCTATGGCAAGTAATAAGACACATTTTACAATATTAATACAAATAAAATGTATTACAGCATTACATATTAGCACACAACAATATGCAATGTTTAAGCAATTAAACATTATCCAATTATTTATAATTACATCAACCAAATAAAGATATATAATAACAAGCATAATTATTACATATTGTATTATACAGAAATGTTTATTAAATTAACTTTTTTTGTCTCACAGTTACTTTCTTTATATTTTACATCCTTTTACAGATGGTGTGAATCAGGGGTCTCAAACTCAAATTGGCGCAAGGCCATATGAGTGACTGACAATTCATAGAAGGGCCGTTTTAACATTCAAGCTCAAGAAAAAAGTAAAAACTTGATTTAATTCATGCACTCAGACATTCTTCTCCAGAGTATCAAAGCTCCTTCTTTTAGTTTCTTGTTGTACATATCGAAGGGGTAGTTTAATTTGCTATGAAAATACTACAATTTATTAATAGGCATATTACTAATAATAATATCTGTCCCAGTCAATTGTTGCTTAATGTCAGGGTTCAGGAAAGATGAGGGAGCAAAGACTCAATTGCAACACAAGATGATTTATTATAAAATTAAAAATAAAGCAAAAGGACAAAACAAACTACCCCAAGGGGGAAAACATTAATAAAAAGGCAAAAACAAACTTGGCGGGGAAAAAGCAGGGCTGGACAGAGTTGGACACAACATGACGGGAGGATAATCGACGACAAACTGGCACAGGACAGCAGACATGAGGAGAATATAAAAGCAGAAATAATTAACACAAACAGGTGAACATGATCAACAAATAATGGGTTAACAAGGAGGGTGGGACCAGACAAGGAGAGCACATGACACAAGAAAACACCACAAGCCATGTGCTCACATAAAACGGGACAAGAACATGCAGCCAATGAGAGAACTTGTTAACCGCGTGTTCAAAACAGACAACAGACACACGCGGCCACTATGTAAACACAGGGCCACGACAAACGCAAGACACAAGCTCACAATAAAATTAAAACATCTTACCGTGCGCTCACACACACTGCGTGCATGTTTCATCCCAGCGCCACCCGAAACCAAAACCTACTAGACTTAGACGCTGGGAATGAAACACCACGCTGCAGACAGACGAACACAAATACCAGGACAAGAGTGCGCAATCAAACGGGAGCGCGCACGGTCCAAGCGCGCCCACAATTGGCACTCATACAGAGACACAATGACAACACAAAGCTAGTTACTGGACTCTGCCACCAAAACAAGAATTAACAAGACTGGAGTGGCAGAACCCTGAAGCAAAAGTTTAACAGATTGCGTAAGACAGCAGAAAAGAGTTTGGGTAACTGTGTTGACTCTACTGGCAATTGTCCTTCATTATATCATTCTTTTTTGTAAAACTACAATTACAAGTATGTATATATTCACATTTACTTTAACATGTTCAATTCAGCCAGCAGGAAACTTTTACTAATGCACATTTTTTGTGCAAATCTTAGTAAGCATATTAGAAAAAAGTATTAATGAGACCCTTCGAATCGAATATCAGCAAAATGATCATATTTACACCACCAGCATAACGTGTAAGCCATGAAGAGGTGTTTGCACAACAAAATACACGCGGTATAAAACTGATTCGAATCAAATGACCCTTGAATATTTACAAAAATATAGCTTTAGTAAAAATAGAGCACTTACGGACATATATTTCAACGTTTAAATCAGCACCTTAAATAATCTGCATGTACGTTACTCTCGACCGCACACTGAGAGAAACCGAAAGTAACCCGGATATATAGTACAGTACTTTCAATGTCCAGTAGGTTGGGGTCTAAACCACAACTGGCTTTATGTAAATGCACAACAATGGTAGTGATTGTAAAGTATGTTTTGTTGGGTCGAATCTAGTTTTTGACATTAGATGCAGGCCGGAGGGAGGAGTTTGAGACCCCTGGTATGAATACTTATTAAAATTGTAATAATAATGTTGGTAGTTGGTTATTACAGAGTTAAAAGTAATTATTATTGTTATTTTGTGGAAATGAATAAGATGTTGATGTGTGTGTGCTGTTGAAGATGCCACTGAGATGTAGAGCAATGTGTGCTGTGTGTTTGTGATGTGCTTTGGCTTGGCTGAGGGTTTTGATCAGGTGTTTGGTAATCTGCTGCCGCTGCTTGCATTTGATTGGCTGCTGTGCTGTGCTGTAGTGCTGGTTGGTGGCGGTTTGCAGAATCAGCTTTGCATTTGTCTCTTTTCTCTTGTGTGTGTGTGTCTGTCTCTGCTGTGGGCCACTCTGTCGCTCTCTAGCCTCGGGTTCTGGTGGAGGTGGTGGTTGGCTCTCCAGACCTGTTTCATGTGGTCTTGCACTATGTGAACCGCGGGGGTGTGGACGTGACTGGACAGGTCTCTGTGGTCGAGGATGGCAGACACGTCCTGTGTGGGAACTGTAAGTTTGAATGATCTGATTTTTCCTCCTGGCTCACATCCTCGTCTCTCTCTGTGCTGGTTAACTTCCTGTCCTCTCTAGCGTTGCCACAATACTGGAATTTCTAACTTCGATAAGATGCAGATGTCTCTAGTTCAAAACGTCTGTGTTACCGCCGTTCTTGACGCCGCCACGGCGGTATTTAAGTGCGCCAACAGCTTTTGGCCGCTGGGTGGTGCTTTAACCAATGATTTTCAGCTTTGCTTTTCCACAATAGGACGGTACTACAGAAATAATGAAAAGCAATATCATTTTTAATACCACGTACCATGCATTGATTCATTAATACCATTGACAATAGTTCTGCATGTTTAATTTTAAAAGCCTTAAAACCTAAAGATTTTTTACTACTGGTCCTCTCAGGTCAGATCTTCAGATTTGTCACTTGCCATTTCGCAGTTTTAAACATTCTAATAAATTGAGCTATGTAGCGTTCAAAATGTTCCACAAATGTTCTTTTTAATTTTAGTCGTTTTACTAGCCTAACATTATTATTTGGTGAACAGTCAGTAGTGAACAAATAAGAAAATTCTAGCAAATAAATACAAAAGAACAAATATAGAAATTTGTCTTTAGTCCGACGTTAAAAACTGTTTTTTTGTGTGTATTTCGTGACTGCTATCAGTGCTAACATCTCCCTTACCTTTTTACTTTCATTTCAGACCGTGTTTTAATGATGTGTGTTTTGACATTATTTGATATATATTAGTCCTATTAAACGATTAATTGTGATTAATTGCATCCAAGATAAAAGTTTGTACATCATATATATGTTTTTGTACTGTAAATGTTTGTATATTTATGTATAAAAACACACAAGTACTGTCAATACAATACAAAAATATACAAATGAAATTTATTTGCATATTATAAATAATAACAATATATATATGATATTCGTTATATATATGCTACCTGACAAAAGTCTTGTCGTCAATCCCTGATGTAAGAGCAACAAATAATAACTTGACTTCTTGTTGATCATTTGGAAAAGTGACAGAGGGTGGATTTTTCTGATGAATCATCTGTTCAACTGCATCCCAATCATCACAAATACTGCAGAAGGCTTATTTGAACCCGCGTGGACCAAATATTCTCACAGAAATCAGTCAAGTTTGGTGAAGAAAAAAATCATGGTTTGGGGTTACATTCAGTATGAGGGCATGTGAGAGATCTGCAGAAGGGATGGCAACATCAACAGCCTGAGGTATCAAGACATTTGTGCTGCCCATTACATTACAAACCACAGGAGAGGGCAAATTCTTCAGCAGGATAGCACTCCTTCTCAAACTTCAGCCTCCAAATCAAAGTTCCTGAAACATGAACATTATTGAGCATGTCTGGGGTAAGATGAAGGAGTAGGCATTGAAGATGAATCCAAAGAATCTTAATGAACTCTGGTAGTCCTGCAAGAACGCTTTCTTTGCCATTCCAAATGATATAAAGTCATGGTGCAGTGGAAAAAGAGTTAACATTGTGTGTGACTCCCATGAGCATGGACGACTGTATCTATACATCTCTGCAATGACTCAAACAACTTATTAATAAAGTTATTTGAGTCATTGCAGAGATTTATGGATGTGGTCTTCCAAGCTCATGGGAGTCATACACAATGTTAACTCTTTTTCCACTGCACCATGACTTGATATTCTATACTGTAGATTATTTTTGTTAAATGACAAGACTCTTAAGCAAGACCTTACAGTCCTAATTAAAAATCAAGGCATATTCATATTTTATTTTGGTAAAATAAGCGTAATCTAGAGGCCTTTGCCTTTCATATAAGCCACTTCTGATATGATCAACTAAAAGTCAAGTTATTATTTGTTGTTCCTGACACTTGGATAGGTGACAAGACTTTTGTCAGGTACTGTAGTATATATATACCATGTGTGTGTGTGTGTGTGTGTGTGTGTGTGTGTGTGACAAATTTTGTAGATATAAACTTTTATTTATTTTGATCTATGATTCATTGTTTGTAATCACTAATATATATTTAGCACACTGTATCTGTTGGAGCACAACAACATTGGAAGAGTTAATTTGTGAAAACAGATGACTCCGTTTTGGGTCATTTGCAGATGTTTTCATGTTTTTACTGTATACTGTGTGTTGAAGTATTTAGAAAAATACATTATTTCTGGAAATGGCTAAACTTTTTTTGTCATTTTCAGAAATCCTGTTTTTACCTTGAGTATTGACCAGTACAGTTACAACAAAAACTGTTGATCTAAAACTGTTCATTTAAAAGAGCACTAAGATTTGCATCTTTAAGCAGCCTGAATTTAATTGTGGCTGAGCTTAGGCATCGTATCATTAAAATATTTCATTATCAATCAGTATTGAAAGCAACACTAGTCCTCCTTGATCTTCTCTTCACAAACTCTCCTTCTCCCCACGGTGCAAGCTACATCTCAGGTGACATGAGCATTTAGCCAGAGCTCAGGTCTTTAACACAAACCACCTCCTCTCCTGTTTCCCTCTCTCTTCTTCATGTTTTCATTGTCCTCCACCTCAGAAAACAGTTAGAATGATGGTGCACGTGCGTGAGGCAGACGTGTATCTCACGCGCTTCATCCTCAGATATGTAAACATGCGGTCGGCTGTGTCGAACGGTAAAATCACAGCCTATCAGAGCAGTCGAAGAGGTACGTCTGATGATTCAATCTGCTAAACTGTCACTGCTTTCTGTCAATTGAGCTTCTGAAAGCTTCAATTGAGCTTTTTGCTTATTTTGTGTAATATTGTAATTAAGGTGTTTTATCTGTTTTTTAAGCAACATTTCACACAATAGTTATTTTGATCATTTACTCATGTTCAAAATCGTGTTTCATTCATGAACCCCAATGAAGAGGTTTAGCAGCATGTTCTGTCTGCTCATGTCCATAAAATAAAAACTCAAAATTGAAAAAAAAAAACACGATGACAAATATCATTAGATCTTGAACATTTTATTTTATTTTATTTTATTTTATTTTATTTTATTGATTGATTGATTGACTGACTCATTCATTAATTTTATATATTTTTTATTTAATTTTTTAATTTTATTTATTTTATTTTATTTATTGAAAATTTTGATAAATATTTTATTTTATTTTATTTAGATAAGACAGAATACAAAAAACTACATGCATCTCAGTATTTTAAAATATATTTTAAAAAGATTTTATTTTTAAAGGTTTATTGCAAGTCTACACATATATTATAAACTATAATGAGTAATGTCAAGAAGAGCTACAGAACCATACTGATTTAGTTTTGTATCTTTTTTACTGATTCTGTAAAATTTTATTACAATTTTTAAGTATTAAAATTTAAAGTAATTAAAATTTTAAGTATTTTATGCTCTTTTGTCATTTGTTTGAAGCTTGATCTATAACTGTTGTTCTGCAACAGTGTGAACTTGAAGTTTCATGAAAAAAAGGTTAATTTAATGTTGAGCTGTTTCTGTTTTTATTTTTACTTACACTTTTTTTTATGGAAAAGAGCAGGTTGGAGATTCTGCTAAATGAATTTTTGTATTGACTGGTTAATTTACATGTGTAAAGCATTCTTTTTTTCCAACAGTTGAAATCTTGGTTATTATGAGTTTTAATCAACATTTAATCAGTTAAATGATTAAATATAGTTTATCACATATTGTGCAGCGAATCAGCCTTTTTCCATATTCTCTGTTATATTCTTCTGTGTTATCCAAAAGTTGGGTTTTGTTTTAATGTACCCATGTGTACCTTAATTTGTAGGTGTGTGGCTCTTCATTTCTTTTAAGTCTACTGTATATTCACTGAACCAAATGAAGAATAAAAATCTTAATTAAGAATTTTACTGAATCAAAATGAGAGCTTACGAATCAGAATCAAACTGGATCAGGATATCTGAATCGATACCCAGCACTATTGGTCTTGTTTAATAAATAATAAATATGTAACTAACTTTTTCTTAAGTATAGAAGCTCAAAAATCAGAACACCATCTTTTTGTCTTTGCAGGCTCTGAACAGTCCAAACAGATCGTTTTTGCCCCCAGTTCAGAACCAACATTCGTGAATGTGCCTCAAAACAGTTTTGTGGAGCCATTTGTCTTAAACCCGGGGACCTGGACTGTTATCATTGAAGCGGAAGGCATTTTGCTGGTAAAATCCCATTTTAAAGATTTTCTCTTGGATCAGAAAAATCTTTAACTGCATTACGTGAGAATTTGAGACATTTGCTTATTTAACATCTCTCAAATCTTTTTACACGAGTTGGAATCCTGTTTTAGACTATATCAAAGGCTTGCCCTGAAATATATATATATATATATGTATATATATATATGTATATATAATATATAATATGTATATATGTATATATATATATATATATATATATACAGAGAGCGGCCAAGTTATTCAACTGGTTATTCAACTGTGGCACCACCTTGGCCCCTACGATTAAAAATTCCTAGATCTGCCACTGTGAGCATGTGATCCACTCAAAATTAGTTTAGAAATAAACTTCACTTAAAATAATACAGTCTGTAATTTTTTAGCATGCAGTGTGTACTACAATGTATGCCCTTGTTAAAAGCCAGTAAATAAAAAAAGGGGAAGGGGGGAGATGCTCTTTTCAGCATATAATAATGCATGATAAAAACTCTAAACACAAACTCTCTCTTTTTGCAGGACTATCTGGTGCTGTTGCCTAGTGCGTATTACGAGGCTCCTATCCTGCAGCTTCAAGTGACTGAGCCCTGTTCATACAGCCACACGCAGGACACCAGTCAGAAGTCAGTAGAAAAGCAGCTTTTTGTGTACAATTGTCCTGTGTGTGTCTGCTATGTGCATTGCGACTGGAGTAATCTGTCTTTTGTTGTGCCCAGCTGTCTGCAGTACATGTATCTATCCTTGGATGAGTTCCCATCCATCTCCAGCAATGATGCCAGCTGCAGGTCTGATAATCACCTGCCCAGACCCTGCCACACTGAAAAGATCACGCCTCGCCATCCCAGCATGGCCATCTGCAGTGGCAATGATGTGAGCATGTGCACACTTAATAAAACAATGCGGTCAAATGTAGATTCAGTACGAAATACACTGAAGATTAGGGTCAGCAGGGTTTGGTTTTGAAAGAATGTTATTTTTTCATAAAGATAAACAACAAAATTATAAATCCAAGGCACTCGAAACATAAGTGAAAAAATTAAAAGGCCTTTATTAACATGGCTATTCTATTAAACAAGTGTTTCGCCAACACTTGCCGTGTTTAGGGTAACAAAGTTCAGATGCGTCTGGATTTAATATCTAATATTTTAATCAATTTAATGTCTAAACAATACAGAAAATGATATATCGAACACAAAGTCAACTTAACAGTCATTATTAATTCAGTAATGGAAGAGAGAGAAAAAGATTAATAATTATGAAAAGTGTTATACAATATTTCTTAAATAGTATTTTTTCATCAGTGGTTAATAGTGTGTGTGCTTTTGTGTTGAAAACGTACAATATAAATGTGTTCAGATGAGCGTTTGGCTGCATGGTCGAGTTCCTGTTCCTGGACAGTATGTGTTAGTGGTCGAATACGCCAGTGAAGATCAAGCCCCTCAAAACCTCACAGTGTCTGTCAGCTCAGCGGGTGAATCCACTCATCAGGAGCAAATAACACTGCTCCACTGCAAATACAGGTGGGTCTGTTTGGCCGATTTGAGTGTTTTCTCTTTAACGTTGTGCTTTTGTTTTTGTTTTTTGTTTTCCCAAGTCTCCCGAGGCAGAATGATTTATTTATTTATTTATTGGTATATTTTATAATATATTATATTATATATTTTTTCAAGAACAAACACAGAAACACATACACAACGCTTGGCACTGTCCTGGACAAATTGTATACAGTAAGTCAATGAGCAAGAATGACAACATAGTTTAGCGTGTGACAACAACAACAACAAAAAAATAATAAATAAATAAATAAATAAAATAAAATAAAAATAAATGAATGAGTGAATTAAAATAAATAAATAAATAAAAATAGTAAAGTAAGTAAGTCTCTGAAGAATCCACGGAGGTTGTTCATCCTGATATTTGAGAAATAAACCCCAGGCACTAAAGATCTTATTAATGGAATGAGTCCATCTCATTACCATCTCTATTACCGAAATCATGTCCACAATCCACATTTGAAATTATTGGGGGGGTAATGACTTTCAACGCCGGTGTACAAGCCTTTTAGCCACAATCATACCCACAGACAAAGTCTGCTGGAGTCCGTCTTGGAGATGAGAAATGTGTTGTGAATATCCGGATATAGCTAGTTCTGCATCAGATGGTAAAGATTTACTATTAACCTTGAAATACAGTGTATTTTACAGTGTAATACACCGGCTTTCAACACCGGTGTACAAGCCTTTTAGCCACAATCATACCCAAAGACAAAGTCTGCTGAAGTCCGTCTTGGAGATGAGAAATGTGTTGTGAATATCCGGATATAGCTAGTTCTGCATCAGATGGTAAAGATTTACTATTAACCTTAGTCACGTGACTAAAGCGATTCAAAGCATGGATCATTTCAGAAGCTTTTCGAGACTTGGCGAATCTGCGTTTGACTGACATGGTCGGC
This sequence comes from Danio albolineatus, assembly GCA_903798035.1. NCBI lineage: Eukaryota > Metazoa > Chordata > Actinopteri > Cypriniformes > Danionidae > Danio > Danio albolineatus. Next base: position 3,655,171 of record CAIGQQ010039592.1, on the reverse strand, counting down.
AAAATATTCTGTCTAATATAGCCTAGTGGATCGTACGTGTGCACGTTGACTTGTATAAATACACCAAAATCATGATGTTAGGTATTTTAATAATGTTACGGTTTAATGCTGTAGTCTAGATAGGATACAGCTGCGGATACGCCATCAATGTAGCATCATTTCTGTAACACTGTATAACAATAATATTTTGACAGTACTGTGATGGTTGGGTTTAGGTAAATGTTAATAAAATACAATAAATGGGAAATTTAATAAATAATATAAATAATTCTTGTTAACTTCTGGCCACAACTGTGTCTGATCTAGCACCAACCTTGTTTTATGACCAAAACAAGACATTCATTCATTCATTTTCTTTTCGGCTTAGTCCCTTTATTAATCCGGGGTCGCCACAGCGGAATGAACCACCAACTTATCCAGCATTTGTTTTACGCAGCGGATGCCCTTCCAGCCACAACCCATCTCTGGGAAACACATCCATACATTCTCATTCACACACATACACTACGGACAATTTAGCTTACCCAATTCACCTGTACCGCATGTCTTTGGACTGTGGGGGAAATCGGAGCACCCGGAGGAAACCCACGCAACCACGGGGAGAACATGCAAACTCCACACAGAAATGCCAACTGGCCTAGCCGGGGATCGAACCAGCGACCTTCTTGCTGTGAGGCTAACGTGCTAACCACTCGGCCACTGTGGCGCCCAAAACAAGACATATTTATATTTATTTATTCAGTGTTCATTCGGATGTCAGACCAATGTTGAAGCAAAACGATACAAGAACAAAGCATTTCAAACTGATATTAAGCGTTTGAAAATAGCTTTATCAGACTGGATTAGATTGAATGCTCTACAAAGTGGGGTTTAATGCCTCAATTTGCTCAACTGGTTCTTCGCTGAAGCTGTTCCAGTGTAATACATAAAAAATTACCACTATGACCACCGTCGCTGTAGAGGCTGATTTCGAAGCTTCGACAAGTTTGTTTCGACTGTGGGTGGCGAAAAGGATCAAGGACTCAATTGCAAAAAATAATGGGTTTTATTTATAATAAAATAAAAGGCTAAGCAGCAAAATAAACTACGTCGAGGGGGAAAACATTAACAAAACATATAAATAAACTAATAATGGTTTAACAAGGAGGGTGGGGCTAGACAATAGACGGAAGAGCACATGACATACAAACAACACAAGCCATGTGCTCACATAAAACAAGACTAGAACACAGAGCCAATAAGACCCAAGAAAACTCGCGCCGAGCACAACATAGAAGACGAGACAAAACTAGTGTCTGGACTCCACCAAAACAAGAATTTACAAAACTGGAGTGGCAGAACCCTGACACAGAAAGCAAAAGTTGTGTCTTCTACTTTACACCTGTCACATAATGGTGATACAGAGGGAAACATTTTATGCAACTTGGTTTTAGTATGATGTAAGTGACAAACTTAAAATAGACCAGTTGAGGTCTACCAAATTTGTGCTTTTGTACTTCAGGTGTTCACTTGCAGCTTTAATCAGTCATATTCTCTACTTGTGTGTTTTTTAGATTTACTCTTAGGTCTATTTTGAACTTTTGTCAACCTGAACTTTTGTTTTGAACAATTTTTTCTCTGATGGATTATGTATATGTCTCTCTTTCTGTGTAGTTTTCTGTGCCGTTCAGTGTCTGTTGATGACATGAAGCGTGTGGCCATCTTTACTGTCTCCACGAACACTGAAATCCAGCTCATTGCTGAAAGAAGCAGCTTCTTCCTCGTAAGAGTTTGTTTTTCTGTTTGAATTCACCATAATATCTACAGGTATTTGTGTTCAATGTAAACTAAATTGCCATTTACGAGTTTGTGTGTGATTTCCTGTCCAGCACAAAGTGTTCCTCATCCCTCGGGCTCAGTTCACCATGGAGTATCTGAAGCCCAAAGTTCACTGCATCAGCACTCATGGCCACTTCTCTCCAGACAGGTGAATGACACATTCATCCGGGGATTCTTAAAAGGATTCATTCAAGAAGTTTTGCTTGTAGCGTTGTGTGCTGTTAGAGGAAAGCACTTGTCCTGTACATTTATAGTTTATGGTTATAAAATTTATATATTTTTTAATTTTATTTGTAATTGTCCAACTTCTACAGCTAAACAGTTGTTATTTTAACTTATAATTAGTGCTGGGCAAAGATTAGTCACGTTTATTGCATCCACAATAAAAGTTTGTTTTGAAATAATATACACTCTATTAGGTACACTTGTCCATCTGCTCATTAATACAAATTTCTAATCAGCCAATTACATGGCAGCAACTCAATGCATTCAGGCAAGTAGACATGGTCAAGACGATCTGCTGCAGTTCAAACCAAGCATCAGAATGGGGAAGAAAGGCGATTTAAGTGTCTTCGAACGTGGCATGGTTGTTGGTGCCAGACAGGCTCGTCTGAGTATTTCAGAAACTGCTGATCTACTGGGAATTTTATGCACAACCATCTCTAAGGTTTACAGAGAACGGTCAGAAAAGAGAAAATATCCAATGAGTGGCAGGTCTGTTGGCGCAAATGTCTTGTTGATGCCAGAGGTCAGAAGAGAATGGCCAAACGGCCAACCGAGGTATGCAGAAGAGTATCTCTGAACGTGCAGCACGTCGAACCTTGAGGAGGATGGGCTACAGCAGCAGAAGACCACACCTGGTGCCACTCCTGTCAGCTACGAACAGGAAACTGAGGCTACAATTCCCAGAGGCTCACCAAAATTGGACAATAGAAGATTATAAAAAACATTGCCTGGTCTGATGAGTCTGTATTTCTACTTCAACATTCGTATGGTAGGGTCAGAATTTGGCATCAACAACATAAATGCATGAATCCAAAAGAATTTCGTTACATAGATATTCAAATTTAAATATAATTTGTCTTATATATATTTAATATCTAAATATAAATAAACATTTTCTCAAATATATGCATGCATGTGTGTAATTATATATACACAATACACACACTTAAATTATGTTAAAACAAACTTTTATACACAAATAATTGTGATTGATTTTTGTCCAGCACTACTTATAATACATTTTTACATTTTACTCATTATTTTATTTTACACACTCGAACTCATTCTCTAGACCATTTTATTTGCTTGTTTTCTTTATAATATAAAATTTCTATAATTTATTTTTCTATATTAATATAAAGTATATATTAATTATATTGTGTTTTCTATATGTAAAAAGTTGAAACTTTGCATAGTCAAATTTTTTCCATTTTTATTTGCTTTGTTTTGATTCATTGCCTTGCAAGCTTTGACCTTTCTGACAACTACATTTAGCTATTTTGCTTCAGTTTTTAGATTTTAATTCATTTGTCTCTGTTGCCTATTTATTGTTACTACCGCTTATCAACATATTCGATATTGTGTCCAGTGGCTCCTGCGTCCCGTCCCGTTTCCAGAATCCTCCGCAGTCTCTGGTCCTGAAAGAGGGTCAAGCTTCTTCTGTCGCAGAGCCGATTCTGGCTTCAGCCCCTGACCCATCTCTGTATGCAGACCGACCTATGACCTCTTCACCACCGACCGCAGCAGATAATACAGAACACGTGCTTCTGGACACTAGTCAGGTAGACCCTGGAACTATTTAATTACAAAATAAATATAATAACAAATAAAAAACTTAATAATAATCATAATAATATAATTAATAATAATAATAATAATACAATTAATGATAGATACAAAACTATATACAAAATTGCAAATATGTTATCTGTTTCTACACTTAAAAATGTTCATGTCCTAATACTTTTTTTAAAAATGTTGATGTGTTTTGTTTTTTGCACCTGCAGCTGTTGCTTCCTGTAAATGAACTATATTCCACATCTGTCTAACCATGTCTTGTAGTTTGTCCTTTAATAGTATGTGAATGCTAATAATAAAAGCAAGTCTGCATGTCTTCATTGATCTGCTTGATTTCCCAGAACGCTGTGGTGTATACTACGCGTGTTCACGCTCTGGGTCGTTACGTGTTCATCCTGCATTACCATCAGCCCCTGCATCCAACTTACAACGTCCAGGTCTACATCAATGGAGGACGCATATGGCAAGGTGAACAAACACATTCGAACACCTTCTGTTTTGGTGTTGTAAATGCTTTATTTATTAACACTAAAACCACCGGGGGTAGTCAGTAAACCTAAAAAAATATTACCTATTCACATAAACTACTGTTTGGATATGATTAAAAAAACAAATTAAGTCACTGATTATGCCACAGTCTTTACAAAGTATTTACGGGTGTTGACCCAGATTGAAGCACGTGGTCATGATATCAATCAGACTCTTATTTGAATAACAACCAGTTCTAGTGTTTAAGGTGGCTTTTTATTTCAGGCAATGTCAACGCATCCTTTTGTCCTCACGGTTATGGCTGTCGTGGTGTTGTAATGTCGGAGAATCAGATCATCTTGGATGTGACGGATCATGAGGTGATCTTGACGCTGCGAGTTCCTAATGGGAAGAAACTCTGGCTGGTGAGTGAGTAGTTGGGGTTTCTTTAGGTGATATGAATTCTTTGTTCAGCATTGAAAATAACTTGTTTTTTCGCTTGTGTGTTTTAGGACTATGTGCTGGTGGTGCCAGAGGGCAGTTATAGCTCCAGCTTTCTGTCCGAGGAGCTGCTGGATAAATCCTACGATTTCATCAGTAACTGTGGACAAAACAGCTTTTACATCAAGTATGTTATTCAGTGTAGAAAGTGCAAGTGCATTTGGAAATATGTAAGGACGCACCATAAATGTTTGAAATGTTTGCAGGAATAGTCCATAATTCTGTATTCATATTAATGCAGATATCTGAATTAAAAAGTGCTAAATTACTTAAACTAAGGCTGAAATAAAAAATACAGCTAGATAGAAAATATAATAGCCATTACATTAATATAACAATATAAATGACACTCTAAATAATACAATAACAAGTTATAAAAATGTAATCAATAGGTCATGATTAACGAATCATTAGGTATGTATTAGTACACAATGAAAAATAAATATTTGTGATAATTGTATATTCAAAGTAAAGAGCCATGAAACCCTCCTCTTTCGGTTCAAGTCTACCTCTGAATTTTTTCATAAAATGCTTCATAATGGGCGTGGAGCGCCGTGATCAGAGGGAGAAGGGGGCGTGGCTGGCACAACGGGGGAAAAGAGGGGAGTGAACAACTGTCAGTTAACTTACAAATGGAGACACAAACTGTGAGGAGACGCATGATTTTATAGTTTACAAAGTAAAAATGCAAATATATAAACAGTAAGTGATTTAATGTCCTGCTTAGTTTGTTATTCATAATTTCATACACACATAACCACAATTTGTTACATCATTATAAAAATAATCGAGTTTATATAAACACTATAAATGAGGAGGACTTCTCTCCTCCTCAATCCCGAGTCTGAATGCACAGTGGATAGCAGTGCAGCAAGCCTCTTGCCCTGTCTATTTCAACCAATAAACCTGCTGGTAATCTGGAGGATTTTAAACATAGGCGAACACGGCAGCACAGGTATAGGCGATGTGTCTGAATGGTAACGAACACAACTGATAAAAGGCAAAGTCTGCCATTCTCCAATTCTCGTACAGCTCTCTCGACAAAAATGCTTGCTTTAAACCAATAGCTTTGCTGTATCAAGCCTGACAGCATCGCAAGGAAAAACATGCAACAAACCCCATGGACCATAGAAACAAACACATACGACCCATGCCATGCTCAGGTGCGGTTTCACCCAGTCAGTGGCTCTCACAGTTTGGCAGGTTTGCCTTGCTTTCGGAAAACACATGTTTTCATGAATAAATACGAAGCAAGGTCTTCTCATAGAATAAGAAAACTCCACTATGAATATTAATGAGAATTTTGATCCCGCCCCAAAAATGATTTTAAACCTGGAAGATGAAAGTAGCTGAATAAAGCTCCAAATTATCCAGTTTGCCCACAATTAAGGCTGACAGGTGCTAACGTTGTCTTAACTGATGCTCGACACACAAATCTGTTAAAATCTGGTAAAAAGTACTCCAGGGTGTCCTGAACCTTTAAATCATTGATGTCAAACTCAATTCCTGGAGGGCCGCAGCTCTGCACAGTTTAGTTCCAACCCTAATTAAACGCACCTGATCAATCTAATTGAGTCCATCAGGCTTGTTTGAAACCTACCAGTAAGTGTGTTGATGAAGGGTTGGAGCTAAACTGCAGAGCTGCGGCCCTCCAGGAATTGAGTTTGACATCCCTGCTTTAAAGTAATAATGGTAATCAAACTAAAATACAATTATCAGTTCAAATGTAAATAGAATAAAAATGCGACCAAGGCTTTTTCATATTACTGTGTAAAATGTTACAAATAATTGATACAAATAATTGGGGGAGAAAAACATGATCTCGTCTGACAGTATCAAATAAGGTTTGCATGTACCATTCATACGTGATATAATATGTATAATACATTTTAATGCTCTGCATCCTAATATCACGTCCAACTTTCTCTCCGGTCAGCCCCTCCTCAGCATCTCCGTTCTGCCTGAGCTCTGCCGTGTCTCTGTCTTCCTTCTTCAACAACGGCGCTGTGCCCTGCGGCTGTCATGAAGTAGGTGCCGAGAGCGACACCTGTGAGTCTTTCGGTGGACAGTGTAGGTGCAAACCCAATGTGATCGGCCGAGACTGTTCCCAGTGTGCCACCGGGTACTACGGCTTCCCCAACTGCAGACGTGAGTGTCTCCAACACACTTTGATATGAGCGCTCGACGGACCGATGAGTGAAATTGTTGCCTCATTCTCTCCACAGCATGTAACTGTGGTTCGCGTCTGTGTGAGCCTGTGACAGGCGAATGCATTTGTCCACCCCGGACCCTCCAGCCGGACTGTGTGACCTGTGAGCCTCAAACTTTTGGCTGCCATCCCCTGGTGGGCTGTGAGATGTGTAACTGCTCCAGGCCTGGAGTCACGTCGATGGACATCAGTTGTGACACAAACAACGGGCAATGCAGGTACAGTACAGTAGATCACAAACTCATGGGGTTGACTTCTGTTTAAAGATGCCATAGATTGCATAGAAGGCATTAGGCTTAGTTATGTCTGACTTATAGGGTATGGTTGTATGCTAAACCAGCAGTATTCCACTGTATTGTATAGACATGCATAGTCATTTGAGTTCTGAATGAGCCAAATATTCTCAACAAACCTGTTTACTGCAGTAAAAGCCACTTTATATGATGAAGTACAATGTTTGTTTCCATGTATTTAATAAATAAAACTGCTGATTTTCTAATTAAATGGCTTACATAAATATATATTTAACTAATTCACATATTTCATGAACTGAATCATAATATTAAAATAGGAAATATTTTTAATTCAAGAAAACGCATAATGTTTTTATCTCTGTCAGTGACTCTGACAGTTGAATACATTCACTATGTGGTTCTGTCTCTGTGTTTAATCCTTTCTTTGCATGACTGTACTATAGATAATGCCACATACACTGTAATGTGTTTTATAATGGTCGGTAATAATGGTATAATAGTAAAATGTTCGTTAAGATTTACATTTTTCGCTGGAGGAAACAGCTGATTATGAGGTGAGCACTGAGGAAACAGTATATTGGAAACCCAATTGCTCCTATATGACATTGGGATACAAGTGATACAAGCAAATATCCATAGCAAAGAACTGCAAATAAGCACATTTTATAACAATTTATGGATAAACGAACACCTTGTTCTCTCGCTCTGCACAGCTGTGGTTTACTGATCAAATGAAAAACGAAAGTCGGGGAGGAGCCGTATTCTGCAACCGTCTTCATATCAAATTTAAAGGGGACAGAGGCGATAATTTGGTCTTCAATTTATGAGCTAATCTGAAAAGTTTTAAGGGGGCTGAGTAGAAATATAGGGCCCCCCTAAAACAGTCCCCCTAAAATAGGCCTAGCGACGCCCATGGGCTTTGGTAAGTTTTAAAAAAATCTTCAGAAATGGTTTATTTTAGCTAGAAGGAGTGATTGAGCTTTCTCTATACCACCCGAGTAACCCAGTTTGCTCCTGAGTTGTGTTGTTGAGGAATTATAGGCTAAATTAAAAGTATACTAAAAAAAAAAAAAACGTAAAGATGTATTTAAAGTTGTATTTTTGAAGCTTTAAGCTATATGAAAACACAGGCAGGAATTAAATATTATCAACCTCTGCATGAACAGATGAGTTTAATAAAGTGTATTGCTGTTCTTTCACTTTAGAAAAGCGGCAGTAAATGATGAGTGTTATGACATGATGCATAAACATGCATTAAACACTTATATTTAGCAGCCTACGTGTGTTTGTTGCCTCATTAGAAACATATGCAAATATGGACATATTTATTGATTTATTTATTTATTTATCTTTATTTTCAAAAGTATTACATCACTTTGTAAACGTTTATTATTTCCATTTGATGAGTCTCCCCATACATTCTGATAGAGCGCTTTGACCTGGAAGCCCCTTCACGTGACGTCACACTTAACAAGCGGATAAGCTTAGACTTAAAATAAGGGGTAAAATAATCATTGTTGTAATCACACTAGGCAAGCCTGTGGCCAATCAAATATTAATGATCCTGCGTGCAGCGTAACAGTCTGATTTTAGTGGTAAATTAAGTTAGCAAGAAGCCAAGGGGAACTAAACAAACAGCACGGAAAGTTTTTTCCTAGATGATTAAGTGAAGTGAAACTTCTGCTTCATTTTTGTATAAAATAAAAAAAAATAACAAAACAAAACAACAAAATCAGGGCCATTGAAAGTAGATCCGTTGTAATTTGTTACTTAGCTCTTGGTTTGGAGAAGAGATTCCTGGAGTTTGTGAGACTAAACGTGTCTTGAGTGTTTGAAGTCAGGTCGTTTGGATTGGAATGGAGTCAATGGACTGTTTACAACTGAGCTTTTACGCCTGAGCCAAACCTTTCTTGTGTGAAGCGTTGCCTGATGGACTGATATTATTAACCACTGTGTCTGGTTTGAACAATACTGTCTATATAAGGATTAACTGCAGGAATTCCAGAGGTATTATTTTTAGGACTCTTTATTTCGGCCCACTGGCTGACGCACCGTCCCCTCATTAGGCAGTGTTTCAAATCCACAGGGAGGCGGATTTGAGCTCCACTGACTGTGAGCAAATGTCATACATTATAACTGTTCATGCGTCATCTATTGGCGTCACTTTCATTTCAACTAGAACTAGATAAATGGTAAATAACCCTGGCAATTTTTTAGATATCATTTGTAAACCAAAAGTTAGGGCAAAGCGAAGAACTTATGTTCTTAAACTGGGTCAAATTAAGTATGTCCATGTGGGTCTTTATGTATGGTAAGTTTAAATAATTTATCAAACATTTTCACATTTCACCTATAATAAAATAGCGAGCACGAGCTACAGGCATCCCATCATCATAGAGTGTCAGCTGATCTCTATGTACTTCATTTAATCTGCATCATATTAAATTACATCACTCTCCCCTCAGGTGCAGGAACAACATTGTTGGCCGTCAGTGTGACAGGTGTTCCCCAGGTTTCTATGGTTACCCCAACTGCAGACCATGTGACTGCAATGAGGCAGGAACTGAGATGAATGTTTGCGACTCTTTCACAGGACGCTGTCTATGCAAGGTATCTTTTCCTCCCCTTATGCTCTTTTCTTATTATACGTGTGTTTTCTCTCAAAACTATAATTCCTCTCTGTTATATCATTGATGTATGGTCTCTCTCAGGAAAATGTGGAAGGCCCTCGCTGTGACCAGTGCAAACTGGGAACGTTTCATCTGGACCCCACTAATGCTAAAGGCTGCACCAAGTGCTTCTGCTTTGGAGCCACTGACCGCTGCCACAGCTCTGACAAACGCCGGAGTGAGGTATGCTTACAAATGATACGTCAATGAAATCAGTCATCAATTTACTGCTAGTTAACAGGAATAGTTTACGATAATATTTCACAATCTTTTGTTACACATGTTCCATTTGCTTACTGTACTTACAACAATACATTTTGCATAATTAGATGCAGCTTGACCCTCAAGCTAATTGATAAGTAACGTATGTACACTGTTTTAACTGATATACTAACTCGGTGGGTGCCAATCTAGAGGACATGACCCCCACTTGGTGTCAAGATTAATGAGGGGGCATTACAGTTTGAGGGTTACAAGTAAAATTAAACTGACACAATTTTGATAATAAAACTAATTTTTGACAGCTTATTTGACCCTTTTAATAACCACTAAAACTGTATTTAATCACAGTTACTTAATTACGTACCAGCATAAGTCACGTTTCTTCCAGGATTTGTGCCTTTTAATAAGCACTACCTCCTGTCCTGGATTTGCATTTTCATTCAGGCTGTCTGCAGTTTTTGTTTTTTGTTCACACACAGCGTTTTATGGTATATTGCAAATATAAAACAAAATTACCATAGTAATTATCTCAGGAGAGCACATTTTAACCGACCAATTTTTGTTTATTATAATCAGGCCATTATTGTTAGCTGTATTATTTTAATCTTTACAAAGTTGTTGCTATTTTGTAACACTTTAAAATAATGGTCCATTAGATAATGTTAGTAATGTATTTACTAACATGAACAAACAATTAATCATACGTCTATTACGGTATTTATTCAATTTTGTTAACGTTAGTTAATGTTATTAGTGCATATCAGTGCATTAACTAATGTTAACAAGCACAACTTTGGATTTTAATAATGCATTAGGTAATGTTGAACTATGATTAATAAATCTTTTAAAATATTATTGATAGTTAGTTAATGTTAGTAATTACATTAACAAGCAAAAGACCACTATTTTAAAGCGTTACCTGCTATTATTAAAAACAACATAATTTAAACTTGTTTAAATTGTCTGCTAGGGTTTCTTTAAGGTTTAGGGAGGGGTCATTAAGAGTTTTGAATGCTCAACTAAAGGTCTACTGAAAAAAAGATTGGGAACCACTGTGTTCACTGATATTTGTGATGCTTGTGTCATAGTACTGCAAATGTTTCCCAAGCACTGAATCTCAAGCCAAAGTACAATATTATAGTAATCATATCTCACCTTTATCTTCTTGTAAGTTGCCATCACTGGCTATTTGCAAAAACAAACTTGCATAGTCGTATTAGCATACAGATGACCTTTGTAAGCTTGTTCCTTTAATAAATCATTTAAAAAGATTTGCATGTTCTGAATCTTGCACTGAGTCGATCAAAGCATTTATAGTATAACCACTGAACGACAAACTTGAACATATTTCCCCTCACTGAACTTTTTGTTGCATCCTCGTAAAATAAGTCTGTTTAATCGCTGGCTGTTATACAGATTTACTCATTTTTTGTTTTGATCTGCACAGATTATGGACATGGCAGGCTGGGCGCTGTTGAGAAGTGACAGACAGGAAGTTCCTGTGTCCACATATCTGGATCAGGATCTGGTGGAGGCCGATCTGAGCGATGTGCCTGATGTCTCACAGGACCTCCATTGGCTCGCTCCTCAGGCTTACCTCGGCGATAAAGTGAGCCCACATTGACGCGTTCCTGCGCTCTGCTTATCTACCGTATACCTAGACTTTGTCTTATTATGATGTCATGGCAGCTGCTGGGACATATGCTGCAGTCAAGCTTATGGGTTAGCTGTGGTTAGACAGTACGGGGCCAGACGGACAGCTGAGCTGAATCTCCATCAGATAGCTCACATTAAAGCTACAGGAAACATAAGGGTCAGACAAAAAGAACTATCTGATAACTCGCACACACCTTGTTTGGGTTTGTGATAACTGTTGATGCCGAATGTCAGATTAAACACAGACTGAGTTGACTTTTGACTAGGCTTTTGGTGCTTCGAAATGCTTGTCTTGACCTGATTTTGTGTTATTTTTCTCATATGTAGGTGTCATCATATGGAGGTTATCTGCGCTACCGTTTGCATACCCAGACGATGCGAGGTGATGCTTTCCTGATGGTCGAAACCGTTCGGCCAGACATTATACTCAAGGTATCAGACCATGGGTGTTCGTTAAGCAACAATTTTAGCTTCTGTTTTAAATAAAATGTCCAAACAAAACGTTTGTGCATCTTAGAATCTGTTTTAAGGCAGACATTTGTTGATTCTTTCATAAAGACATTCACTTGCCTCACTTCTAAATGAATCAGTCATTTTGAATGAATCATTTGAATTAGAATTCAGCAAATCACATGACAAGGTCTTGCTGGCTATTGCCATTTTTTGTTAGGTTTTTTTTTTTGGTGTCATATTGTTTTATCCATAGCAGGCCTAAGTCAGCCAAGATGTGACCACAAAAAAATTGCAACATATTTTTAAATGTTAAAAATCCCCCAAAATATTTAATCCCCCAAATATTTAAATATTCCACACATGAACTTCTAGAGTTCATCTCTGGTGCTTTTCTAAGTTACTTCATAAATATTTTACTAATTTATGTGAGAAAAACTCTTATCTTATCATACACATAAAGCAACTTGAATGTCTTCATAACAAACTGTCAAAATAAAAGTTTGGTAAAGTTTAAGGATATTGTTTCTACTGTACAACAATAGAGGGTGGCCTCACAGCAAAGAAGGTCGCTAATTTGAGTCCTTGCTGGGCCAGTTGACATTTCTGTGTAGAGTTTGGATGTTCTCCCTGTGTTCATCTCCGGGTGCTCCAGTTTCCCCTACAGTCCAAAGACATATATACGCTGTAGGTGAAAGAATAGAGTAAATTTTCTGTAGTGTGTGAATGTGTATGAATGTGAGTTTGCACGTTTTCAGTACTGGGTTGCAGCTGGAAGGGCATCCGCTGTGTAAAACACATGCTGAAATGGTTGGCGATTCATTCCACTGTGGCGACCCCTGATAAATTAGGGACTAAGCCGAAGGAAAATGAATGAATGAATGAATGTACAACAGTACAGTGACACAGATTCACTATGGAAAATTTTGCCTACCCAATTCATCTATAGTGCATGTCTTTGGACTTGTGGGGGAACTGGATCACACAGAGGTAACCCATGTACACATGGGGAGAACATGCAAACTCCACATAGAAATATCAACTGACCCAGCTTAGGCTCAAACCAGCAACCTTCTTTCTGTGAGGAGATCATGCTAACCACTGCACCACTGTGACTCCCCTAGATTGTTTAACACCTAACAAAAATATTTTAAAAAGCACAGATGTCTCAAAAATTGTAGTTTAAACTCTTTAAAAACTGTTGTTAAATTGAATACGTTTCATGTTTTTAATTAATTTGACCTGCTTTATGATTACTTATGCTTAATTTAACCACTAAAACAGATAAATAACTGCATCTGTAATAAATATTGTTAAAAATATCAAATAAAAAACACTAAGCTGTAATAAAAAAGAAACAAACGAAGAAGAAACAGCTCCAGTGTCTTGACACGCTGCTTTACTAAAACTGTATTATTAAAACAATAGTTGTCTTGTTTCCAGAGATGGGTTGCAGCTGGAAGGGCATCCGCTCCATGAAATATATGCTGGATAAGTTGGCGGTTCATTCCGCTGTAGCGACCCCAGATTAATAAAGGCACTAAGCCGAAAATAAAATGAATGAATGAATAGTTGTCTTGTTGTGGTCTGGAGCCAGGCTGTGGTTTGCTGATTGATGAACTTGGTGCAGAGTCTCAGTATCTGTTTGTTTGTGTTTGTGTGTGTGCAGGGCAATCAGATGACTCTGGTGTACATGGAAAGAGAATATCCCTCTCCTGAAGACCCCCATGAGGGCATCGTCCACCTGGTAGAGGTGAGGAAATTCAAATACATTAAGATTATGGTCAAAGTGAATGATCTGTACGTTTCTCTACATGATGTGAAATGTCCTCAGGTTCTATGTTGATTCAAGTGAGCATGTGTTCTCTGTCATTGCAGGAGAGCTTCAGGCACGCTCAGACTGGGAATTCAGTGTCCCGTGAAGAGCTGATGATGGTTTTGGTGGCCCTGGAGTCTCTTCAGATCAGAGCGCTTCACTCTCAGTCGGCTCAGTCTGTGTCTCTGCGGGCTGCTGTGCTGGAGGTGGCCGAAAACCTGCCCTCTGGTCGCCATGCCAACAATGTTGAAATCTGTCTTTGCCCAGGAAACTATCTAGGAGACTCCTGTCAGGTAAGTGTGCTTTGATAAAAACAATGTAGCAAATTTGTGAAGTGCGACTGACAATAAAATGAGGTCTTATGAAGTGAAAAGATCTGCTCATTAATTACTCATCCTCAAGTGGGTCCAAACCTTTATGAGTTTCTTTATTCTGTTGAACATTAATGAACATATTTTGAAGAAAGCTGAAAACCTGTAACCATTGATCTCCATAGTAGGACAAACAAATACTATGGAAGGCAATGGTTACTGGTTTCCAGCTTTTTTCAAAATACCTTCCTCTTTGTTTAACCAAAGAAAGAATGTCAAACAGGCTTGAAATGAGTAAATGATCGCAGAATTTTTATGTTTGGGTGAAATTTCCCTTAATGCAGGGGTGTCAAACTCCCTCTGTTCCTGGAGGGCCGCAGCTCTGCACAGTTTAGTTTCAACCCTGCTTCAACACACTTACTTGTAGGTTTCAAACAAACCTGAAGGACTCAATTAGTTTGCTCAAGTGTGTTTAATTAGGGTTGAAAGTAAACTGTGCGGAGCTGCGGCCCTTCAGGAACTGAGTTTGACACCTGTGCCTGAATGTGTTGTTAGATCAATTTAAACAGGTCTATTTTCATGCCTAGTTGATTTGTCTATTTAATTTTCCTGTCTAAACTTGAAATTCTCTGAACTGAAAGTCCCCCATAATGCTTAATAATGCATTTTGTTACATTCTGTGCTACTATGGATCTTTTTTTTCCCAGCCCAAATGTAAGTCACTATGTGTTGTCAACAAATGAGACCAACATTATGATATAGGTCTTCAATATTATCAGGGCTTGACATTAACTTTTTTGATCACCAGCCACTGTGGCTTGTAGTTTTCCAACATTAGTAGCCACTCTCCATTTTTGCTAGCCACAATTTTGTTGTCAATGAAATATCTATATTTTCTATGCGTAAATGTGACTTTGGCATGCTAAAATTATTTGATTTAAATTACGTGTTATGTCCACATCCCTCCATTTTTTATGATTTTATTTCACATGACTTTTTAGGGCTCAACACTAAGGATTTACCATTTCTTTCTCTGGCCACTCCAAACTAATTATTTCCTTGCCACAAATAAAAAAAAATCTGTCAAAATAAGCTAAATATAGCTATAGCTATATACATACACTTTTAATTAAAAGTTATTCTCATTTGTCTAAAACTATACACAGTAGCCTGTCCTGGCTAAAAGTCCCAGATAACCAGGTAACTATCGATAAATAGAGAGTTAGTCTCCTATTAAAACAATGTTATTGTAAAGGATGATAATTTAACCATATTAACAAAAATAACTGCAAGCAAAAGAAAGCAGGTGAAAAACATTCTGTGTGTAAGAGTAAAAGGATGATCACGTGCACACGGTTAATGTTAGGCCCAGTAATAATCTGTTCAGAGAATGGTAAAAGCAAAAGCAGCAACAGCTGCTGCACACAAAAATATCTGGATATCTCTTGAAAGCTGCAGGACTGTGAGTGCACGTGCACCGTTTTTTTATTACATTAGCACATATTGACAAACGGTATTATACTAACATTCTAATCTTTAGGGACGAGGCAACTTAGGCAATTTAAAATTAATTTTCAATCAGACAAAGTGCCTAGTAGGGGTGTCTGTCTAATCCGCCACAGCTGAAATGTACCTGCATTTGGCGAGCTGGCGGGTGCTAATGTCGGGCCCAGAATATCATTCATAATGGTGTTTAAAACGTCTTAAAATATCTTACATTTTGTGTTCAGACTAATTTTGTATTATTTTTAACACAAACATATTACCAAAAAGTTTACATATTGTCATCTTTTTGTACTTGCATGTAGTAAAATTTAAAAAAATAACAAGAACATAAAATGGAAAATTGTATGTGGTGCAACCAGTAGAAACCCTGGTGCCAGAGTTAAATCGTTATTTACAGCCTTGCTACATTTAATCCACAGTAGTGACAAATAAAGAGGTCTAATTCTTTCAACAAACTGATTCTTTCAGACAGATGAAGATAACTGATTCAACTGTGTGTTTACATAATTACACCATGATTTTATTGATATGCAAATATATATCTGAAAGTAGCCATTAGGAATATGAGACATGGATATAAAGCGAATAAACTAGTCATCATCAACTAACATCACAATTAACTAAATTTCCCAAATCTGACTTAAATCCATACTTAAAATTACATTTGTTTTTATGCTAACGCAGATTATTATTCTTTAGGTGAACAGTTCATGAGTTAACTCACTGGAAAAATTATTGTTTTGGTAATCTTCAATAAAAGTCTGACCATTTGCTTCTATGAACCTTCTCTGGTGACATCAGTTTGACAGCTTTAGCCACAATATTCTTAACCACGCCCCTCTTACAGTTAGTTTGCTATGAGAGAATGATACACATAAATAGAAAGCCCTGCCCCCTCCTCGATATTCAGCTTCAGTTAGAAGAACAAACACTTCCTAAAAAAAACTATATGGTTTATAAAAGCTATACAAAATACCAAAATAAAGCTATCACTATGAGCAAAAAGAAATACTGTTAAATGCTGGAACAGGTCTTGTACGGCTGTTCAAACTGTGATATAATGTTTATACATGTTTCATCTTCTACTCTCAGCAATGTGCTCCAGGATACTACAGAGACAACAAAGGGCTTTTCTTGGGGAAGTGTGTCCCCTGCAACTGTAATGGTCACTCGGATCAGTGCCTCGATGGTTCTGGTATATGTGTGGTGAGTCAAACATCTCAAGTTGTATATAAATCACAAAACAGGCATAGACATGGGCAATATACTGTTATAGCACATTCCAGTGGGTACAGTAAAACTCGTCGTAAAAAAAGTCGTAAATCTGATTTAGATTTAAGATCCAGGGAGATAGAACTGCTAGAATGGATGCTGGAACTCAAAATGCTAATTTAGGGTGTCTAACTTTTCATACGCAGAACTGCCGCCATAATACAGCCGGAAATCACTGTGAGAAGTGCCTGGGCGGTTTTCAGCATAACAACACTGTCGATGGCCACTCAGTGTCCTGTTCCAGCTGCCCCTGCCCTCTGCAAGTGGCTTCAAACAAGTCAGTGGTCTCATTTTATCATCTGGAACCCCCCTTCTCGTTCATCTCAAACCTTCTTTTTCTTTTGATGATCTGCAAGAAATTGGAATTTAGTCAGTCTGTTGTATTCTTTCTGATTTTTTAGTCTAAGTTAAAGATAATATAAATTGATTTAATATAATTTATTAATGGCGCCACGGTGGCGTAGTGGGTGACACGATCTCCTCACAGCAAGAAGGTCGCTGGTTCGAGCCTCGGCTGGGTCAGTTGGCATTTCTGTGTAGAGTTAGCATGTTGTCCATGTGGTCGCGTGGGTTTCCTCCACAAGTCCAAAGACATGTGGTATAGGTGAATTGGGTGAGCTAAATTGTCCATAGTTTATGAGTGTGAATGAGTGTGTATGGATGTTTCCCAGAGATGGGTTGCAGCTGGAAGGGCATTCGCTGCGTAGAATATATGCTGGATAAGTTGGCGGTTCATTCCACTGTGGCAACCCCAGATTAATATAGGGACTAAGCCGATAAGAAAATGAATGAATGAATGAATGAATAATTTATTAATAGTGCTGAAATTCATGTACAGTTTACACATGTTCATATGTTTAGTTGTGTACATTCGCTGTTTCACCCCTACTCCTTTGTTTGTAATGATTTGCTCCGCCTTTACTTTTTTAAGATATATTGCAAAATTGGAAAATGAAAGAAAGAAAGACGGAGCAACACAGTTTTTTGACCGGGGTTAATTGTTATAATGCTTGAGAATTCAGTATACATCTTTGATTAGAAATAAACACAGGTCAATTTATTGCCTGACTGATTTTTTTTTTTCTTATAGTACACCCCCAGTGTAAATCCATAGCAGTGCTGGAGATCCCAGTATGCATTTGTCATAGAGTAAAGGATGTTGTTTACTTGGTCTTGTTCGCAGTTTTGCCATTCGCTGTGTGGAGAAACCCAATAATATGCGGTGCCTGTGCATGCCTGGCTATGCTGGATCCAAGTGTGAGAGGTACACATATGAAACATCCAATTACTAGATGGTTATTTATTTTTAATTTAATTTTATTTTATTTTATTTTATTTTATTTTATTTTATTTTATTTTATTTTATTTTATTTTATTTTATTTTATTTTATTTTATTTTATTTTATTTTATTTTATTTTATTTATAAAAAAAATATTTATAAAGCATTTACGAGATCTGAAACTTCTAGTAGGGTTACAGGGATGCAGACTGTCAGATATGTGTTTTAGAGCCAGTTTGTGAAAACATTTGAACGCAAATAACAGGATTTTGATTAATATTGAGGAATTTAGCTTCAGCATTTTGGACCACTTGATGTCAAGCTATTTGAAGATGCCATAAAATAAAGAATTGCAGTAATCCAATTTTTTTATTATTAATTAGTTAATTAGTAAGCAGTAAATTATATTATTAAAAAATAATTTTAATTATAAACATACTATAATCTGGAACTATTCTATGATTATTTATTTTGGATTATATCTGGATTATTATTATTATTATTATTATTATTATTATTATTATTATTATTATTATTATTATTATTAT
>CAIGQQ010039592.1:3602563-3629870 GCA_903798035.1 Danio albolineatus | reverse complement strand
CCTTTATTAATCCGGGGTCGCCACAGCGGAATGAACCGCCAACTTATACAGCATTAGTTTTACGCAGCGGATGCCCTTCCAGCCACAACCCATCTCTGGGAAACACATCCATACATTGTCATTCACACACATACACTACGGACAATTTAGCTTACCCAATTCACCTGTACCGCATGTCTTTGGACTGTGGGTGAAACCGGAGCACCCGGAGGAAACCCACGCAACCACGGGGAGAACATGCAAACTCCACACAGAAATGCCAACTGGCCCAGCCGGGGATCGAACCAGCGACTTTCTTGCTGTGAGGCGAACGTGCTAACCACTAGGCCACCGTGGCGCCCTTTACTGCAGTCATGTAACATGTAATGTAACATACCTTATATGAAAAAACTACAGTAATTGAGTCATTTGTTTATATCAACGTTTAACATTTTTGCAACACAGTGCTTTCCCACACTTTAACCAGCAGAGGTCTTCATCAAGCTCTGATTGGGAAAGCTTTGAGGAAGGAATCCTTTTTTCGATGCAATTGAGTCGAACAGTTCACTGGTTCAGAAAGTTTCATTTCACCATCACTTTACAGAACAAACCACTCTTTTACAATGACTTGCCTACTGTAATGACCCTAACTTGCCTAATTAACCTAGTTAAACCTTTAAATGGCACTTTAAGCTGATTACTAGTATCTTGAAAAATATCTAGTGAAATATGTGCTGTCATCATGGCAAAGATAAAAGAAATCTCTTAAACTAGAAACTAGTTATTAAAAATGTTATTTTTAGAAATGTGTTGAAACAATCTCTCCGTTAAACAGAAATTGGGGGGGGAAATATACAGGGGGGCTAATAATTTAGGAGGGATAATAATTCTGACTTCAACTGTGTATACAGTATATATCACAGCCACAGTCAAGTGATGGCATTTGTGCATCTGCTCAGACATTATACTGCAGGTGAACCGGACAGCACAGAACGAGTCGCAGGTGATGGATGAGAAGGAACTGGCCAGAAAGATAGCAGAGGTGGAGTCCATGCTCAGAGACATGCGCTTCAGGAGATTTGACTTCCAGAAGAAAAAAGCAGAAAATGAGCTGGACCAGGCCAACAACTGTAAGTGATCAGACCACATCTATTAGAAAATTTTCATTAAGTTTTTTATAATCACACTTGATAAAAAAAGTCTGCAGAAACACTTTGCAGATTCTCCTTTTGTACATGTCATCAGAGGACGAAAGCCTCACCCATTAGTGACACCCATCTCCCTCATTAGCATAAACAACCCTGAATGAGAAGCAGCCATCTGCCATTAGTGTTTTTGATTTTCCGTTATGCTGACACATAGGCATTTGTGGCTCCACTCTCTTTTTAAAAGAGTTTGTGGAGCACAATCTTATTTGAATTTAAAGCAACAGCCACCAAAAAAAAAAAACGGCACAGTTTGGATCAAAGCCTTATTTTAAAGAGTTATAAACAATTGTGTGGTATTTTGAGCTAAAACTTCATATATACACTCAAGGGACATCAGAGAGTTATTTAACATCTTGTAAAAAGGGGCATAATAGGTCCCTTAAGGGGTAAAATAGGTCCCTTTAACTGGTCCTTTTCTAAACTTTGATTTTCTAAAGCTTTGAAAACTTTAAAAAGAACTAGATTTTTATTTCAAAGGGCACCTTTGATAAAAATCAACTTTTGTAAGCTGTTTGGGCAGAACTGTCTATATGTATAGTGTATCCACAGTCAAATTGGAGTGATATGAACACAAGTCTCTTTTTTAAATTTACAAACTTTAAAAAAGGACCTAAATCCCAGTGATTGAAGCCCACCGCCATGTGACATAGGAGTGTGGTTTTCCTTGCCCACCGAATTGATTGACAGGTGCAGTGGCTTTATAATAACATGTATACACATGTCCATAGACCATTTTTTTGCAAAAAAAAAAAAAGTTTAAAGGGTTTTTAAAACAGATCATGTTTGTAATAAAGGGTAAAATCGCTATATAATTCTTAACCACTTTAATCACCACAGCCGCATGATGTCAGTAAATGCTAATATGTGTGTATGTGTGTGTGTACTACAAACGGCATTTGTGTGTTACTCATTGTTTCAGAAAGGCTTAAATAGACTCCACTGCAAATACATGAAATAAACTGACTTGGTATTTATGACTTGCGATCCTATTTCAGCTTTATTCATGTCTGTCTCTATCACTGACGGCTGTTTATCTGATGCAACACATGAGAAGCAGACATGCACATCGGAACAGTGGGTGGGGAGAAGCAGCTCATTTGGATTAAAAGCCATAGACTAAAAAAAAGAGCTACGTTGTCATCAGACCCAAAATGTGCACATTCTACATTATATAATAAATAATTTGATGGGTATTTTGAGCTGAAACTTTACATCTTGTAAAAGGGGTGAGATAGGTGCCCTTTAAGTTTTTATACATAAGATAACATTATACAATGCATACTTATTATGTCTTGTAATGCATTTTATAATACACTGGTTCATTGTTAAAACTTTTAAAAATACATTGCTGTAATGACCATTACAAACAACCAAATTTAAAGGAATAGTTCACCCAAAAATGAGTTCAACCTTTATGAGTTTCTTTATTCTGTTGAACACTAAAGAAGATGTTACAGTTTTCCAACATTTTTCAAAAAAATCTTCTTTTGTGTTTAACAGAAGAAGGAAACAAGTTATAATTTTTAGGGTAAACTATCCTTTTAATCCAAAAATGGAAATGTGGTTTCACTTTAAACAAAAAGATATGAAATCAACTGCAACTTATGAATACCTTTAAAATGAGTTCCTTTCTGTTCCTGGAAAAATTTAGCTAAATTTCTAAATAATTCATTCATTCATTCATTTTCTTTTCGGCTTAGTCCCTTTATTAATCCGGGGTCGCCACAGCGGAATGAACCGCCAACTTATCCAGCATTTGTTTTACGCAGCGGATGCCCTTCCAGCCACAACCCATCTCTGGGAAACACATCCATACGTTCTCATTCACACTCATACACTACGGACAATTTAGCTTACCCAATTCACCTGTACCGCATGTCTTTGGACTGTGGGGGAAACCGGAGCACCCGGAGGAAACCCACGCAACCAAGGGGAGAACATGCAAACTCCACACAGAAATGCCAACTGGCCCAGCCGGGGATCGAACCAGCGACCTTCTTGCTGTGAGGCGAACGTGCTAACCACTCGACCACCGTGTCGCCTTTCTAAATAATATTAGACTAATAGATTTCTATTCACATTTATATTTACAAGTGTGCTTCAGTGCATGCTTTTTCTGTTTACGATATATGAACTTATTCTTTAGTGTTATTGTCTCTGTGTAGTGGTGGATCGTGTGAATAATGAGATTGCCAACCGGACATGGAATAATGAGGCTGTGGCAGAGAACATCAGAAACAAATTGAAGCAGTTTAATGAGCAGCTGATGGACCTGAGAGACGCCATGAATGAAGCCATCAACAACACAGCACAAACTGTAGAGGCCAACAACATTAACCAGAAACACTTGGAGGATCTTCAGGTATTCATACACACATACAAATTTGGAAACAATTATTGTGCTGCACATTTTTTAAGCCACAAGTCATGCTGTTAACAAACCACTAACTAAGACTATTAGCTCAAGAGTTAGTAAGGTGGAAGTTGGTTGGAAGGTAGGATTAGGGATGTAGAATAAAATCGTACTTTATAACTACTAAAAAAGTTAGTATTGAAATAATAGGCAGCTAATAAGCCTGTAGTTAATACCATGAATTGTGATTGAAAATAAAGTTTTACTATTGTTTTTAATCACAAATTGGCCGCACATCAGCATTATTAAAGCTAGATTTCTGATTAGTTTTTGCTTGTTTAGTTTAGTTTTTATTTTGTGAACACTTTTGTATTTAATTTTAATATTTAAATTGTGTTTTTAGTTTTAGTAATTCACGTTTAACAGAGTTAACAGAAAAAAGTCCATTGTTAACCAAAGCACAGCTTAGTGGTTACACAGCTTACATTGATTTTATTGGCATTACTAACCGTACGTTCACAATGAAGGCGGTGAGAGCGTCAAAGTTCGCTCTGGCCACCCTGTCGCCAATGCTGTCTGCCTTCAGAGCTCCGGCGGCGAAAGCGTCAACATTCGCTACACTGATCTCGTATTTAAAGGAGCCGTTGTAGCATTATCATCAAATCACTTACATTTCCACATGAAACAAGCTTTCTAGCGTGAAAATGTTGCCCGCTTTTATCAGATTCATTTAACAATGGAAGATCAGGTTAAGTCGTCTATTATGTGTCCATATGTCTGAAATATTCTGAAGCAGCTGTACTGATTTGTACTGTCGCATGAAATTACCAACGTACGGGAAGAGGTTTGCACAAGAGTCACTGTTTGAACAGACCCTGAACCCAAAACCACACAAAGGCAATTAATAAAAGTGAAAATTATCATAAAGAAATCATATTAAACATAATTTAAGTATGTAAACAACTTTTTTTGACAAATGAACAAAAGATGAAACATATGTTTTGTTTAAGATGTTTGATGCTGAACTGATGTGTTCATCTGTAAAAATCGAATCCATAGGTGTTTCTCTAAACATCCGCAGGGCAGATTTTCCTCCACACAGTCTGTGCTTATTAATTCTGAAAATGATTATTATTTTTGCTAATTAGCAAATCATTTCAGTTCGTTTTTCGGTGACTGTTGTTTGTTTCATTTAGTTTTAGTTAGTTATTTATAGTTTTGCACGTTTGCTCGAGACACATTAATACAATTAGCACCAAAGAAACCTAAAAAATGGTACATTTATCTTACAGGTGAGTGGGCTTGACAAACCACCTGTAGAAACACTTTTCTCTCTCTATAGAAATTAACAAATGGAATGTAAAAATGTGATTTTTTTTTTTTTTTCAATTAACGAAAAGTTTTTTTGAGTAATAGTTTTTATTTCTGTTTACTTGATCAAACTACAATCCCATGAAGAAATACTGAATTGCATTCTTCTGTTTTTCTAGAAAAGGGTTAATAGTCTACGTGAGAAACACAAAGAGGTGGTGTCCCAGCTGCAGATGGCGGAGGATGATGTGACTCAAGTCAATGACCTGCTCTCCATGCTCCAGGACTCCAAAGAGGTACACGCTGATACAGAATGCAGAACACGTGCTTGTGTCGTGTGCTATAAATGAACTCCACTTAGCTCAGACACTCAGACTCGTGCGTGCTGTCGTCTCTGTCAGGATTATGAGCATCTGGCCGCTCAGCTGGACGGTGCGAGACAACCCCTAGCTGAAAAGGTGCAGAAGTACGCCCCTGCTGCTAATAAGATACCTCTGGTGGAGGCTGCAGAGAAGCATGCTGAAATGCTGGAGCAGCTCGCCAACAATCTGTCCAGGTGTGTGTGTCTGTGTTGTAGTGAACAGTTAAAAATAAAAAAAGAAGAGAGGTTGAGGTGTTATTACGCTCATTTAATGTAGTTATTTTACATAATTACATGAGCTTAATTAGCAAAGAAAGCTTATTTATGTACAGTAGCATGTCAGACACTGGTAATTAAACAATGCTACACAGGCCAAGTAAAATGAAAAAAAGACAATATAAAACTATTAAAGTAGTGTAAATAAAGGACAGTGGTAAAAAATGAGTAGGGTATCATCATCATCATCATCATCATCATCGCTTTTGCAGACTTAGAAAGAAAGCCTTTTGCTTTATTTAAGTATCTTTACCATTTTTTTGGTCCCACTTTACATTAAGGTACATCAATTAATATTAATTAATACGTTTACTAACATGAACAAACACTCAACAATTCATTTACTACAGTATTTGTTCATGTTCGTTAGCGTTAGTTAATAACATGAAAGAACAGTTGTTCGTTAACTAATGTTAACAAGCATGGACTTGGATGTTAATAATGCATTAGTAAATGTTCAGTTATGATTAATAAATGCTGTACAAGTGTTGTTCATGATTAGTTCATGTTATTAAATGCATTAACTAATGAACCATATTGTAAAGTGTTACCATTTTTTCTTCATATTAATTTATTTTTTGTTACAAATGTATTTTTATTTTATTTTATTTTATTTTAAATTTGTTATCTTTTATTCTTTTGTTTGAGGATGGAGTGATGGGAGGGAAATAGGGGCATAAAACGTTTGCTGTGCTTACAGTATATGATTGTTATATACTTTGTAACCTGTAGTAATATGCAATGAAAAAAAATAAACGAAAGAATCAATATGCACATGTAGCACACTAGTAAAAAAAATGTAAATACAAAACATTCATAATTGATTGGTAGCTAAATCTTAAGTAAATTCTGAGAATCTGAGTCTTTTAATTAAAAAAAAAAGCAGCTATCGGCAAATAAAACGTAATGCATATAATTTAGTAAATATATATTTTCATGGCCATATATTGTGCTCATATTTATATTATTTTTACATGACCTCCTGTAATATTATGAATATTTTTTTAATATGCCCATGTGTTTGTTTTACAGTCTTATATCTGGCTCTAACCAGGACGGTTTCATACAGCGTGCTCTGAACGCGTCCCGCGCATACACTAACATTATCAACAGTGTACTGGAAGCTGAGACTACAGCTCTGAAAGCCAATGAATCTGCTACTATGGCTCTGGAGGTAAACACAGCAGCCAAACACATAAAAATCAGTCATTTCAGCATGCTTATTAACCACATTTATCAATGCATCTTCATGTTCTTTTCTTAATCAGAACATACAGGACAAAGACCTGCCAGCACAAGCGGCTGCATTGAAGAACAAGAGCACTGAGCTTTTGAAGTCAGCGGAGGAACTGAATAACAGCAGTCAGAGTAAGAAGAGCAAACTCTGGATCTGGCTGCACTATTTTTACTGCAATCAGACAAGGATTTTTATCTGGAGAGACTTTAAATATGATGTTTTTAAAAACGTGAATCCTTCCAAAATGGTGCAATTGTTTTAAAAAGTAAACCTTAAACTTTTATTTTATATATTATTATTATTATTATTATTATTATTATTATTATTATTATTGATGTATTTTATTTTATGCATTATTTTTTTATGTTGATGTTTTTTTATTGTTATAGAAAAGTGATATTTAAAAAATGTAAATTTGATCTGGTTTTGCCATCAAAAGCTGATATGGCAATACTTTCAAAACTCTTTCTCTGGATCTGGCTTTTTTAGAGGTAAATCAGCTGTTCTCAACCTCCTCCTAATGATGCCCACCATTATATCTTTGTCAGGTCTAAAGCCACGTGTGGACTCCGTAAAGAAGAGTTTACTTGATGCTGAAAAGAAGAAAGAAAAGATGCTTCAAGACCTGAAGGATATTCAGAATAAACTGAACGTCAGCCGAGGTCTGAGGAGTTTTTCGTTTTTTAGTCCTTTGACTTGCCTAAAGTCAAGCTAACTTGTAAATAAATATGTTGTTCAGATGTTTGGGGTTTTGAAGAATGCTAGAAAAAATGCACACAATTTGTTTGAAATCTTCAATTCAATGAAAAAAAAGTATTTTCTTTTTAATAAGAGCCCACTAACCCCAAACTTTTGAATGTTGAAAACACAATTGTTATCCAATGTGGTAAATTTGAATTATTTTTCCAAGTATTTCCCAAGTGCTGTTTAAAGGAGAGAAGACTTATTCATAAGCACTTTAACATAATAGTTTTAGTAACTAATTTCTAATATCTAATTTATTTTATGTGTCAAATGTTGACAGTACACATTTTACTAGTTATTTTGCTATTCTTGTTAAATCTTTATTATTTAAAAAATATTTTTAAGCACATTTTTGAATATGATAATTTTAAGAATTAATTTCTAACAACGTGGCCTCACAGTGGCGCAGTAGGTAGCACAATTGCCCCACGGCAAGAAGGTCGCTGGTTTGAGCCTCGGCTGGGCCAGTTGGCGTTTCTGTGTGGAGTTTGCATGTTCTCCCCGTGTTGGCGTGGGTTTCCTCCGGGTGCTCCGGTTTCCCCCACAGTGCAAAGACATGAGGTATAGGTGAATTGGGTAGGTTAAATTGTCTTTAGTGTATGTGTGGATGTTTCCCAGTGATGGGTTGCGGTCGGAAGGGCATCCGCTGTGTAAAACACGTGCTGGATAAGTTGGCGGTTCATTCCGCTGTGGCGACCTGACCCTGGATTAATAAAGGGACTAAGCTGACTAGAAAATTAATTTCTAATAACTAAATTATTTTGATGATAATACATACTATTTTACTAGTTATTATGCAAGATATTAGTAAAGAGCAGGGGTGCCCAAATGTTTTCATATGAAGGGACAAAAACAAATTAGCCATGGGCCAAAAACAAATGCACCTATTTTACATTAAATTTGACGTGGCAAATTTCCTAATTCATTTCATAACATTAAAAAAAATCAATAGAAAACATTACTTTGAATCGTATTAACTAATGCAGTATAACTTTTTTAACAATAACTTATTGCAATAAAAACATAAACAAGCACATTTATAACACAGTGGAGTTCAAATGCTGAATACACTAGTCAAGCAAAAAACTGCCTCATTAAAGTCTCTGCATTGACTAAATCTGATTCATTTACATTGAAACATTTAATTTCAGCTTTTCTGTAGCTCAACAATAAAACAAAAATATATAAGGTAACATTAAATTTGAAATGACAATCTCTAAACCATTCTCAGATGGCATGGCGGGCCAAATCAAAAGTTACCATGGGCCAACCTTAGCCCGCGGGCCCTAGTTTGGTTATCTCTGGTATAGAGCTTAAAGTGCGATTCAAAGGCAAGTTTGTGTAATTAGGCAAGTCATTGTACAACAGTAGTTTGTCTGGTAGTCAATTAAAAAAAACTCCTTTAAGGGGGCTAATAATTTTGACCACAAAGAAATATATTATTTTTAAATGTAAAAGTAACAGGCACATAAAAGAAATATGCATTCTCCAGAAGAAAAAAACATAATGGGAATTACTGTGAAAATGTTATCATCTCTTGGGAAATATTTGAAAAAGAAAAACTTTACAGTATAACTAATAATTTTATTTTCAGCTAAAGAAAAGTTTAGTTTTATTGAATCTAAACCGGCAGCACAGTGACTGAGTGGTTAGCATTGTCACCTCACAGCAAGAAGGTCACTGGTTCGAGTCCCGACTGGACCAGTTGCCATTTCTGTGTGAAGTTTGCATTTTTCTCCCCCTGTTCGCGTGGGTTTCCTCCTGGTGCTCCTGTTTCCTCCATAGTCCACAGACATGCACTATAGGTGAATTGAATAAACCATATTGCCCGTAGTGTGTATGTGCTTGAATGAGTGTGTATGGGTTTTCCCAGAACTGGGTTGCAGCTGGAAGGGCATCCGCTGTGTAAAACAAATGCTGGATAAGTTGACGATTCACTCCACTGTGGCGACCCTTGATGAATAAAGGGACTAAGCTGAAGGAAAATGAATGAGTGAATCAAAACTGTGATCTAAACATTATCTGTTTACTTTGCTACAGACGACATAGTGAACAACATCTCAGCAGCTAAGAGTGCAGTGGAGGAGGCTAACAACACAGTGGCTAACGTTAGCAGTGCGCTGGCTCCAATTCAGAAGCAGCTGGAGGAATGGCAGAAGCAGTACGGAGACTCCAACGCCACCAGCGACGATATCGACAAAGCCCTCAATGACGCCAACACATCAGGTGCGTGCAGTGAGCGCTTGTGGATGAACGTGCTTGATCTTCTTTTTCACACTGAGTCCAATGTGTTTCTGTGTTGGCAGTGGCAGCACTGAGCGACACTCTTCCTAAGCTGATAAAGAAGTTGGATCGCCTGCAGAACACCACATTTCAGCCGTCCAACATCTCCGACAGCATCCAGAGGATCCGCCAACTCATTGAGCAAGCACGCAGTGCTGCCAACAAGGTGCCAACAAACCCTTTTCTGTCTTAAAGGGATAGTTCACCCAAAAATAACAATTGTGTTATTGATTTTCTCACTTTGACTATCTTCAGAACACAAATGACGAGTCTTTAGATAGATCTCCATAAACAGCAATGGTCCTGAGATGTTCGAAGTTCAGAAAAGGAGCCCGTCAAAACATTCCATGTGACTTCTGTGCTTCAAATGTAATAATGCGAAGCTCCAAGAACACTTTTGTGTTCCAAAGAAAACTGTAAATTAGACATTGTTCGTTAATGTTTTCTCTTCCGAGACATGAGGCTATGGTGCGTTTTTACTATGAGCAGTACAAAGTATTCCCCTTAGAGTCAGCAGTGCAACACATCAGCATCATTTAGGTGAACTAAGTCGTTCTCAAGCCAGGCTCATTCTGAGAACGTAGTCCTGAGTATGTTTCTGGAGGCCCGGAATACGTCCCGTCAGGTACGTCTTTGTCTTTTTGCACTTTTTGTTTTTGCAAATCCACGAGAGGCCGCTGCAGATGCTTTTTGAGATCTCAAATGTCTCTCGGGAGTGCCGTTCACCCCTGCTGTTCTCACGTAAACCCATTAGAGGCCGCTGTCGACTGACTGTTTGGCTGGCTGACTGAATGACTGACTGACCATCCAATCGACTTACCCACCCTTCCCCTTCCCTAAACCCAACCAAAATTTTATTGATTGACCCACCCACACACTTCCTTAAACCCAACCAACAACTTTCAAAAAAACAATTCAGAATAAAATAAAAGCCCTCGTCTCATTTTTACCACATTTTCAGACTTTACCACATTCTCACCCTGTTATTTACTGGTTTATTTCATTATTTGGATTCTGTTTTTGTCTTACCTGCTTTCTGAAAGCACTCCTCACCGCACTCGAACCCCATCGTCGTAATCAACTCCTCTCTGCGTCTTCTGCAAAAGCTAAAGAAGTTTTCGCATGAAAATCCCATCAGATCGCCTGTTTCTGAAATACTCTGCCACCAACAATCAGGCTACTTTCAAAGATACTTTCTCCTCACAGCAAGAAGGTCGCTGGTTTGAGCCTCAGCTGGGTCAGTTGGCATGTCTCTGTGGAGTTAGCATGTTCTCCTCGTGTTGGCGTGGGTTTCCTCCACAAGTCCAAAGACATGTGGTATAGGTGAATTGGGTGGGCTAAATTGTCCGTAGTGTATGTGTGTGAATGAGTGTGTATGGATGTTTCACAGTGATGGGTTGCACCTGTAAGGGCATCCGCTGCGTAAAACATGATGGATAAGTTGGTGGGTCACTCCACTGTGGCGACCCAGATTAATAAAGGAAATGGATGAATGAATGAAGTTATACGTTTGTGTTTTAGGAGTGTGTGTCTCAAGAGGAAAGAAAAGCTTCATTTCATGTCGTCTTATGTTTATGAAACTTTCCTTTAAGAGGCCAAAGCATTAAAACTTTGGGTTCAATGACTCTGATACTGTCTTTCCTTCAGGTCTCCGTGTCAATGAGGTTTAATGGTAAATCAGGAGTACAAGTGAGGACACCCAGTAATGTGGCAGACCTGGCAGCCTATTCATCGCTCCAAATGTACATCAAGCTTCCCACTGTTCTCATTAAAAAGAAACGACAAACTGAAGCCACCAACCCTCAGTTTGTCCTCTATCTTGGAAACCAAGACGTAAGCCAACCTTCAACAGTGATTTTTACAATGATTTATTGCATGTATAATTATCAGGGCTGCCCTCAACTAAAGATTTCCCTGGTGGACTAGAGGTCATTCATTTTCACCATATTGAATTAGCCATTTATTAAGAAACCGTTTAAATCAAAGCCTTTAATAATACATCGCTTTATAAGTGTCAGGAGTAGTGATTGCGTCTGTCTAATGGAAAACTTATCCTTATGGAGGCTGCATAAACATTTTAATATTGATTTGATAGACTATTTATTTATTTGTTTATTGGCTTAAAGGTATAGTTCACACCAAGCTGAAAATTCTGTCGTTTATTCTCCCTTCACTTATCACAAACTCTGTTTTAGTTTCTTTATACTGTTGGACACAAACAAAGTCATTTGGAAAAATGTTGAAACGGGTAGCCATTGACTTCTATAGTATTTGATGGTGACACTTTACTTCGATGGTCTATTTCAGTATTAGTAGACTGTCTACTTAATATCTGTTGATACTGACATTCAACAGACATTTAACTGACTATAAGAAACTTTGCAAGTACACGTCAACTAACACTAACCCTACCCCTAACCCCAACCCTAACCCCAACCTAACAATCTACTTATAATCTAATGACAATTAGTTGCAATGTAACTTAAATTCAGCAAACAGACCATCAAAATAAAGTGTGACCTATTTGTGTTTTATACTATGGCTGTACTGTAAATGGTTACTGGGCTCTGGTTAAAGATACTCATGAAGGTTTGGATCCTCAGGCTCGTCATCTCCGCAGCATTTGATGCACCTGCGTGTTATATTATGGGTTATTTAATATGAGAATATGGATTTTTCTTTTGAATTGGTTCATTTTAAAGCAGGCATTTTGATCTCTGTAGATTTTTATGTATAGATCTGTAAGCAAGTATTCACAAAGTTCTGTTTTGCTTTGTTTTTTACATGGTCAATTTATAAAGACAGATACGTTTGCTTTCATTCGTTTACATAAGCACTTTTTTATTGTGAGTGCACACAAATAAAAGTAGAGTCTAATTCTACTGTTTGTAGGCCCAAATATTACGAAGAAGGAAAACTTTTAGAGCACACGATTGCATCGACACTCGCACAGTGAATGCAATACTGTTCAACTTTTACACCGCGCAGACACTCCAGTCATGCACTTCACTTCGGATTTTAGGTTAACAATAGATTGAGCAACTATGTAAAGTTTCTGTTTGAGGTCAATAAATAGTCAAGTATTTATGAGATTGACTTCACCAAATCCTGTGGAATAAAATAAAATCTGCGACTAAGCACGCTGCAAAAATTTGCTCTTCTTACTTAGATTTTTTTTGTCTTGTTTCTAGTGCAAATATCTAACAATTCTTGAATCTAGAAGCATTTTCTTGACACGCAAAACATATTGTCATAAATGTCATATATATTGTCGTATTGTTTTGAGCATTTTCCAGAAAATAACTTATACAGAAAATAAACCCAAATAAAAATGTCTGTAGCTCTTGAACCCTGTGTTCTATGTTCACAAGTCTGGTTTTGTTTGAAACTAGACATTTCAGACAAAGAGTAAACCTGGTAAAATGTAGGTGAAAGTCAATTGCGATTTGTTTCAATAAAAATTTATTAGAGGGAAAATTATTGTGACTATCAGGATAATGGCATGGAAAGACCAAAATAATAAAGCTGAATGTCTGACCATGTTTAGATTCAAATTTGAGAATGAAACTCCCAAAAATGTAGCTTCTGTAAGATTTTATTAAAAAAAAAAAAGTCTAGGTGTCCTTTATCACTTGACAACCCATTTGGAAACTTCAAACGAACACCTGGTAACCAAGGCTGCATTAACACTGCATGGTTCAAGTGACCCAGTTTCGATTTTGTCACAGATCTGATATGGCCCATGGATGTCTAAGCAGGAAAAAATGGATTCCGATTTACTCAAATCAGATTCAGGCCTTGTTCATATGTGGAAATTTATTGGATATGAATCCGATCTGAGTCTTAGTGTTTGCAGTGTAATCAGGTAGATTGGATTTTCACCTGTCAATGTGAGTCACATGTCATTAAAAACTCTGACACTTTCAATTCAGAACAGACATCAGTAGAGTCCCAAATCCTTAAATCTCATCCACAAGGACCAAAAAAGCTTTTATATTGTCATATAGCATAAGTATTTAAGCATGTTAATGAGAGAGAGAGAGAGAGAGAGAGAGAGAGAGAGAGAGAAAGGGAAAGAGAGCGAGAGAGTGCAACGTCCGGCATGTAAACAACATGGGCAAAACTAAAACTGTTGCATACTTCATGTGCATAAATCACGCCATGGACATACTGGTTTAAAAAGGTCTAGATTAAAAGAAACTGAAGACTTTTTTGTCATTAACTATAGGAAAACAAATTGTAAAAATTAAATAAAAAAAATGAAACCCTGTGAACAGTTATATATAATACGGGATAGTTATATATAACATATATATAATACAGGAATGGAGAAAAAAAGCGCTCTTTTATCATCATCTGTCAGTCAGCGCCCGCTCTTTTTTTTTCCCCTGGTGATTGCATCTTAGCGGTGTACAGTGTAAATGCAAACAATCCAATACAAGTCCCTTTTAAAAGATGATGTAAGCAGGTCATCAAAAAAATCAGATACAGTCACAAAATCGGAATTGACCATCGAGATCTGCAGTGTAAATGCAGCCCGAATGACCTAATGAGTCAAAATTACGTAATACATATATGCTTAGCAATTTAAAAAGTATTTCAGATCAACATTTGTAGTACGCCTGGACATTTTGTGAATAAAAATAAAACAAAATAAAAGCCTTTTCTTAAGAAATGAAAATTAAGAGACTTAAAACAAGCAAAACAAATCTGTCCAAGGGGTAAGAAAAATAATCAATTTTTTCCTTTTGACATAAGATTACTCCATTGGCAGTTTTTTTTTTTTTTTTACTCACGTAATTTTAGCTGAAAACATCTGAAAACAGCACAATATCTACAATATGCTTCTTGATTTAAGAATATTTAAAAAATTAGGCTAGAAACAAGACAAAAAAGTGCAATTACTAAAATTTGGGTAGACCAAGCCTCTCGCCGACTGACGGTTAGTCGACTATTACAGGTCAGCCCTAATAATTGTTTTATTTATACGTTTTTGTAAGTTCCTCATAACTTTGAATACAACCCTCTGTGCTGTGTGTGCTACAGTCCAGTAAGGAGTACATGGCAGTGACTCTGAACGGAACAAAGCTGCGCTGGCACTTTAATGTGGGAGGTAGTTCAGTGGATGTGCTAATGAATGAGGACGTAAGGAACGATTACTTCAACAAACTCATACTGGAGAGGTGCGAAACATCACTACTGACATGCATGTGATGCTATTTATCTAGCTCTGTTTATTTTAATGGTGTGTTTTGTGTGTGTGTTTGCAGGACTCTGCAGTACGGTCAGATGTCTATGACTAAAGATGAGGATGAGACCAGTATAATTAAAAGCTCCATGGAGGCAGAAGGAAAAAAAGGCTTGCTTAACCTCGCGGCTGAGGAGACCGTGTTTTATGTTGGGGGTTTTCCAAGCACCTTCAGTGTGAGTGACACCAAATCCACATTTGTTGGGCAGAATGTCACACTGTACTGTACATTGGGAATTGCCACATTCAATTTGAGCCAATAATGAATCATTAAGAAGCAACCAGCTATAATACCCTGACAACCACATGATCATGATTTTTTTTTGAATGGGGTCGGTAATTTTTTTAAATGTATTATTATCATTGTTTAGCAAGGTATTGTAATTTAATTAAAAGTGAAAGTAAAGTTACAAAGGTTTTATATTATAAATTCAAATGCTTATATTCATCAAGGCTCAACAAATAAACAAATCCACACTAATGTTTTCAGCATTGATGATAACAAGAAATATTGGATTGTTACATGCACTTAAATGAATAGTTACATGTACTTACTATATGCTTAGGGTTAGAATGTAGGTTAGGTTTAGGGTTAGTTGCTTGTAATTATGCAAAATTAGTTTTAACTGCATTACTAAAGACAAACGTAGAGACAAACTTTGTGGCTGGCTTGAGAAAGCCTGTTAGCAATAGTTTAAAACGATGGATGGGTGGATGGATTAATTAAATGGTGTTCTGTATCTTATTCTTAAAGTTTAGTTTCTTTTCTAGCATGTTAAAGAACTTAACTAATCATTATAAGTATGTAGCTAGTGTACTTGCACATGGTCAGTTAAATGTCTGTTGAATGTCAGTATCAACAGATATTAGATTGACAGTCAACTAATACTCAAATGGACCATCGAAATAAAGTGTTACCGACTAATCTTATGTTTATGGAAAATTATGGTATTGTGTAGCATCCTATAGAAGATCTGATTTTAAAAAAATAGATCTGTGAGGTGTTTACTCGTATATGCTGAACATTGTATGCATATGTGTATATGTCATATTTATGAATAGAGAATTTGTCAAGTTTTTGTCCCTCCTAGCATTTAAAAGTATTGATGTTAGTCAATTCTCATGTTTCTGTTCCTCTAATGTCTATTTTACATGCCATTAATTGTTTATCAGTGATGTAATGTAATGTTTGTTTGTTTTTTCAGCCATTTTAATAATGGTGCATCTCTTTCAGGAATTATCTAAAAACATCCCCTTATCTAAATCTCCCTTCTCTCTCTTTCTGTCCAACACACTCAGCCTCCAGCGGCTCTGAACCTGCCGTCACCTTTAGACTTCTTCAAGGGCTGCGTGGAGCTGGTCAGTTTAAACGAAAAGATAATTAGCCTCTATAACTTTGAGCAAACTTTCGAGATGAACACCACAACTGATGCACCATGCTCACGGTCAGAGGGCTTTCTTTTATTATAGATCATATGGCATTACCTGTGTTTAACCCTTTGTATAACCTCATGTGTTAAACCAGAACGAGGCCATCAAACACTCCTGAATGGGTGATTGACGGAGAGTATTTAGATGGCACTGGCTATGTTGAGGTTTTGTTCGAAACTCAGAAGGGCGAGCGCGACTTTGAGCAGAGCATCAGACTTGTCTCGCAAAATGGCATTCTTCTGTCCTTCCAGAGAGAGGTAAGATTCGGCTGTTTGGTAGGGTTTTTATTGAGAAAGCCAACATACTGTTACACTACTCTGTCCTCAAAAACAAACGTATCTCGTTCTAGGCCGTTCATGCTATAAGGCCCAAATTTGGTCGAAATGTGCCTTCTGCATTCAAGATTGTTGCTATATCTCCTCATGCCAATCAGACTTATCCTTTTTGAATTAAAGAAAATGTAAATGTTACATTTTAACTAGAAAAATAAAGTTCGTAGACATACTTTATGGTGTCTTGAGAAAGCCTAGTCTAAAAGTTTAAAGTAGTTTTTAAGTTGTAATCAATCAAGTAGTTTTTAAAAAGTTTTAGATAGAACGTACTTATATGTTTGCATGTTTTTAGTATGAATCGGCATGTATCTTGCTAGACA
This sequence comes from Danio albolineatus, assembly GCA_903798035.1. Taxonomy (NCBI): domain Eukaryota; kingdom Metazoa; phylum Chordata; class Actinopteri; order Cypriniformes; family Danionidae; genus Danio; species Danio albolineatus. Next base: position 3,612,787 of record CAIGQQ010039592.1, on the reverse strand, counting down.
GTTGATAGGGTGTTCTGAGTGGTTGCTAAGGTGTTGCTAGGTAGTTGCTAAGGTGTTCTGAGCGGTTGCTAATGTGTTGTTAGGCGGTTGCTAAGGTTTTCTGAGTGGCTAACATAGTTGCTAACATAAATTAGCATGGTTCTTGTATGAATAAGCATGTTGCTAGCATTTTTCTAGTATAAACTAGCATGTTGTTAGCATGAATTTAGTATGAATTGCCATGTTGCTAGCATGTTTATAGAATGAATTAACATGTTGCTAGTATGATTAGTATGTTTGTTTCTAGTATGTATATTTGTTTCTAGTATGGATTGGTATATTGTTAGTATTAGTATGTTTCTATTATGGATTGATGTTTCATGTATGGATTGGTATGGCATTAGTATGTTTCCAGTATGGATTAATATGTTTCTTGCATGGATCAGTATGTTGTTAGTATGTCCAATGTAAAGTCAATGGCAGTTCTTTACAATGGAAGTCTATGGGATAGTTGCTAGGGTGCCGTAAGCGGCTGCTAGGGTGTGGCTAGTAAGATGAAAGGTCATCAGTGATTGGTAGTCTGATTGGTAGTCTCAGTTAAATGAGCCCAACCTTAAGTCTGTATGACAGTCTGGCGTAAAGTTATGAGGTCACAAAATTTGGTCCAATGTCTTTCGGAAAACCGAAAGTCGGATCAGTTGGAAAAGATATAGCAACTTAATTCAGTATAGTTTGGAGGTTTGGAGTTAGCACAGAATCCCGGGCCGAGAATGGTTTTTAATTGTGCCACGCTGTTCCAGGCTCAACAACCATAACCATACCAGAGTGTTCTTAGAATGGTTTGGTATGATAGTGGAAAAGCGGCTATATATTTTTATTAAAAAATAAATTAATTAAATTGCGATTTAATAAAAAATTAAATCGTCTTAAAATGTAAATTCGTATTAATCGAAAAAAAAATCTAAAGAATCAGCCAGCCCTACTAGCAACCATTTAAAAACAGCAATATCTCTACTTCAGATCATCTTAGGGACCTGTGTATTGGCTAACTTTACTTATTCTAGCAAACAGGACTTCCTGTGTACTACAGATCTGGCTACTGAGAATGCGCGAGTGATCTAAAGTGGCGTCGCACATTACTTCAGTAAGGTGCGGCACAGCACAACATGGTCTAACACAAAAAATACATGACCAGCAGGGGACAGATATGTAACATAGTGAGCATACTGAACTGATATACTGTAGCAGCCAGAGGCATGTGAGCAAAGGTGTGACACTCCGCTATGCATTCCTCCATGGTCTTGTGAACCGCCCAAAGCAAGCGCTCTGTAACATTCCACCCACGCTCGCCGGTAAACCAATACAGCTCAGAGCCGCGCCGATATAAAATTTCTCTAGTGGACTAACTCTATTTTTTATAACTAAAAAAATCTTAAATAACTGCCTAAAACTTTATACAACTGTGTGTTATCTTATACTATAGTTTAACTGACTGTTTGCCTGTTTTAAACTATGGAGTTCTTAGCATAATTCAAATTACAAATTCGCTTCCACTACCACGTCTTATTAATGAGCATCCCTGTTTTAATTAACGTTATACTTTTAATAATTAATTATGAAATAAATAATTCATTCCTCAATTAATCCTTCTAAAACCCTGAAACGAAAGAATTAACTTAAAAATTAATTCATGGCATTTATGTCGAGGTTTGTGGTGGGGAAAATGAGCGAGGGCTCAATTGCAGACAAAATTGCAGGTTTATTATAAAATAAAAATAAAACAAAAAGGCAAAACAAACTACCCCGAGGCGGAAAACATTAATAAAAAGGAAAAAACAAACTTGACTGGACTGGCAGGAAAAAGCAGAGCTGGACACAACAGGACAAGGAAATAATCGACAACGAACTGGCACAGGACAGTAGACATGAGGAGAATATTATCAGAAATAATTAACACATAAACTGGTGAACATAATAAACTAATAATGTGTTAACAAGGAGAGTAGGACTAGACAATAGACAGAAGAGCACATGACAAAAACACCCCAAGCCATGTGCTCACATAAAACGGGACAAGAACACGCAGCCTATAAGGGAACTCATTAACCGTGTGTTCACAAAGCACACAACTAAAGCACAATACGGAAGCACGCGGCCAGTGTAAACACAGAGCCACATGGTTAGACAACACAAACATAAACAGACACACCTTTACCGTGCGCTCACACATATGCAACGCGCATGTTTCATCTCAGCGGCATCCAAAACCGAAACCAACTAGACTGAGACGCTGAAAATGAAAAAGCGTGATGCTGACACAACAAACACAAGTACAATGGCCTGCGAATGCTAACGACGGCTCATGATGAGTTTTATCCTAATTTTACGGATTTTTCTTCCACCATTAACAGCCCTCATTGGTTTCATGTGCAGCGCATGCGAGTTGCTATGGTAACTATAAACGTTTGGGAAAAGCGCATTTATTTCGAACTGTGAACAAAACTGACTGGAGCTACCATTGCATTTCAACGAAAATAATGCACACCCTCCAGCCAATCAGAATCAAGAATTTCAACAGACCATGCAATATATATATGTTCATCGACTGAAATATCAGATGGCACTTAGAGGTTTTTGCATCTGAACTCCTCATATATATATATATACATATTCATATGTATGTATGTATGTATGTATGTAATTATGTATGTATGTATGTATATATATATATATATATATATATATATATATATATATATATATATATATATACAGTATATATATAGCAATTTGTCACACAGATACTATAAAAATATATACAGTATATCTTATTAATATCCAAACAGGATAGGTTACAGAACAACAATAATGCACACTAAATTATTCATATTAATGATTCCCAAAAATTATTGAAAAAAAAAAGACAGCTCAAAATCTTCATTTAATCATGAAAGCGACACAGTCTTGAAATAATACATCTCAGGCTGCTAGAAGTTTCCAGATTAATTAAAAATAGAGAATGTTTTGTGAAATGTAAATACACGTCATCATTTGTTAATGTCATTTTTCTCTGTCTCTTAGGATAAATACGTGACCATCGCTGTTGTTGACGGCTTTCTGAGGGTCTTTTATAATGTTGCTGGAACTTTGGTTCCTGGATCAGCCAACCCAACAAAAATCAGCAATGCTGACATCAAATCTGTGAGTGATACTATTATTTAATATATTGTTGCCAGCGTCAGCACCATCTTTTTAAGTTCTATTAATTTCATTGAATTATTCATTGTGTTTTTTTGTGGGTTTTTTCCAGTTGCACGTCGTCTTTCAACTTACCTCCATGAGAATGCTTGTGAGGCTGGATCGGATGACAATATATACACTTAACAGCAATGACCTCAACTTCACAGGAAGATACTTCTTAGGGGGAGTGCCAGAAGCTCAGATGCCCAATGAGTGAGCATGCAGATATTTACATTTAGAAGCGGCACTGTAAAAATCCATCAGTTGGCTTTACTTTAAAAAAGAGAGTAATCTCATTGCTTTATACTATATTATTAAGTAAAGAAACTGTGTGCATAATTATAAATGTGAAGTCAATGGGTTTACTAATGGGTTTTTTGTAATTCAGTTTTTATTTCCAAAATTATTATATATCACATTTTACAATCAGACAGAAAAGTACCTTTAACAGCTACTACCCTATATATTTTCCCCGTCCCATTATATACACATCAGTAATCCCGTTTAGACCAAGCAGTTATTAATTCATTAGTTACATTAAGTTTGACATTCGCAGTATCAGATGAGGGTTAAGTGTCCACGATTTCCTTGATGTTGCATATATAGATTTTCCACAACGTCATAGAGTCCAATTTAGCATGGTTGATCTGTGCTGATGACAGTTCTATGTAGTATTTAAAATGGTGAATGTTTAATAAACAGATAGATCACCTCTGTACCAGCATTTACTTTGTAGCAGTTGTTTACGGACCACAATTTATGGCCCTTTGGGCTCCATGGCTAGGCCCACACGAAATCTGTGCACACAGAATTCCACAGATTTCTAGCCCATCATTGATTCTGTATATTTACTTGTGTAAATGTTTGTAAATTCATATTCATTCAGTTTTTAAATTAATTTCAGTAATAATATTGACTAATATAAAAATAATTATATGATTTATTTACAATATAGTTTCTAAAGTCATATTTTAGTAGATATTTTAGTAGATATTTTATATGAGAGACTTGCTTTGTTTAACAAATAAAGTGGATCTAATTGAATATGCATTGTAAACATTAAATACAAGTTAAAAGGTATTACTTTTTATTTTATATATTAAGGTTTTAGTTATGATACTTCCAAAATCATTCCGCATAAATCCACAGATTTTTACCAAAATTCTGCTTAGAAATAGTATGAAATGTCCGCAGATTCTGTCTGGCTCTACCCATGGCCCCTTGCAAGAGGAATTGAGAGTTATTTTTAACAATAACAATACAGGATTTTTTGCGGAAGCTAATTTTTGTAACTCCCAAAGTTTTTGCACCTCTGGGCATTCCCATATCATATGTAAAAAGGTTTCTTGACAGATAAACCTTTGATATTACTGAATTTTTAAAATTAAAACCAACTTGTTGCTTTTAAGGGCAATGGGTTTACTCACTTTTTTAAAGTAACTCCTAGCTTTTAACAGTGTATATGCTTGTGTGGCTGTCAACAGGTTGTGTAATTACACTCTCTTTGTGACATTGCAGTTTAAAGAGCATCTTTCGCAAGCATGGCTCCATCAGGGGCTGCTTCAGGGTCGTTAAGGCCATGAAGAGCTTTGTTCAAATGAAGACCATGCAGAGCTCAGGCCTCAGCCATGCCTGTCCAGATGACCTGCTGGTGAGAGATCACACTATATTCACTTGTGCTGATGCTTCAGGAACATTTGCATTCTTCTGTGATGGGAGGACATACTAATGTTTGCACAGTTGCAAGCGTCCAGTCATGACAAGAGGAGATTATAGACACTAGTAATTTAGGTGTTCACACCAGATGCTTTCTAACAGAAGCATTTAAATACCACAGACATTAAGAGGCACTGAATAGTGCACTGACTTCACTCCTAAACAAATGGACAGGTTTATCATTCACTGTAAATAGTCATTGTACCATGGGCCATGACTTACGACTTTTGAAGTCACATGAATTGCTCAGATGTGATTTCAACTTCAACCGAGTATAAAAATCTTAATGGTTCTGTGAGTCTCATCGATCAAATCTGGTCTTTAATTTGTATTTTCTATTGTATTCAAGTCAGATGATTGGCTGGGGCATTATACAGTTTGATTTTTTTCCCCTCTGAAAGCATTTGAGAGTTTCCTTGGCTGTGTTTTGGATAATTATCTTTCTAAAAAAGGTCTTCATCGTCCTGCTAATGTAGATATTGGACTGAAGCAGCTAATATCGATTTACAATGACAAAGGGCAGAGGGTTGCTGAAGAACTACAGAGAGATTTCAGCTACTGTCTGAGTATTCCATGTCTTTCTACACCTCCCTTTCTTCATGTCTTCAATACCTTTTTCCTGTCATTTATTTTATTACATATAACTTAATTCGGAAACTAATTTGTTTTGTTTTCTCTGCAAATATGGATTTCTTGGGTTCTTATCAACATCTGGTGAAAATTTCAATTTCAAAATATGGTGACATGTTCAATACTTATCTCCTCCACTGTTTAATCAATGACCTCCATGTATATAACAATAAATTGTAACACGTTAGAAAAATGGTCCAATGTATTTACTAACATTAACTAAGTATGTATAATCTTCAGTGGTGGAAAGAGTACAGAAAAATCATACTCAAGTAAAAGTACAATTACTTGCCTAAAAATGTAGTGCGAGTAGAGTAAAAGTATCTGTTGTACATTTTACCTAAAGTATGAGTAAAAAGTAGCCCTTTCAAAAGTACTCAAGAGTATTGAGTAGTGAGTATTACTCTGTAAAAAGCTGATTCATTTACATGTCATTTGTGGATGTGTAAACGTAACATTCTGTAGTGCGTTTAGTTATTACCCAGCAGGCACACAACGCCATGACGTTAATAATAGATTAGATTTAGGTTGTGATTTCAGGTGACCGAATTTTAATGTTCAGTCAGCGTGTAAGTACTGTACAACGTTATTTTGATGTTGATTTAAGGTTGTGTTAGAAAGACGAGCCAACATCTTAAACCAACGTCATATTGACGTCAAAAACTGACAGTTTTGTCACTGTTGAAACTTCCACTGCTAGTAATTTTTCATCTGCTTTTGAGTCATCAAGATCACTTATGGAGTTTCCATCCTCTGATACAGGACTGGAGGAGTTGCTTATCCAGTTTAACTCTATATGCTCTAATATTCTGAATTCTGTTGCTCCATTGAAAATTAAGAAAAACAAAGTTAAGCACCAGCCCTGGTTGAACAGCAATATTAGGGCCCTTAGGTGGGAGTGTAGAAGAGTTGAGCGTAAATAGCTTAAAGACAAACTACAGGTTTCATATGAATCATTGAGAGATTGTTGAGCAAAATTCCAAAGGGCAGTCAAAGCAGCTGGATAGAATTATTTATCCGATGTAATTTCAAAGAACTGTCATAATTCTAAAGTATGTTCTCTACTATTGACACCATACAGCAGCCTGTTGTTTCTCCATCTATTTCTTCTTCTTTTGACACCTGTGAAAAATGTCAAAAAAAATTTACTGATGAGATGGAATTTGTGGGCGCCACGGTGGCGTAGTGAGTAGCACGTTCGCCTCACAGCAAGAAGGTCGCTGGTTCGATCCCCGGCTGGGCCAGTTGGCATTTCTGTGTGGAGTTTGCATGTTCTCCCCGTGGTTGCGTGGGTTTCCTCCGGGTGCTCCGGTTTCCCCCACAGTCCAAAGACATGCGGTACAGGTGAATTGGGTAAGCTAAATTGTCCATAGTGTATGTGTGTGAATGAGAATGTATGAATGTGTTTCCCAGAGATGGGTTGTGGCTGGAAGGGCATCCGCTGCGTAAAACAAATGCTGGATAAGTTGGCGGTTCAATCCGCTGTGGCGACCCCGGATTAATAAAGGGACTAAGCCGAAAAGAAAATAAATGAATGAATGGAATTTGTTCTCAGATTTCACCTGTAACCAATGTTCCTACAATTTCTGTTGCCCCCTCGAAAAAAACTAACCAGCTTTACTCCTGTGTCCCTGTCACGACTTAATGACATTGTTGCATATATGAAGCCTTCTGGTTCTTCATGTGATGTAATTCCTGCCACCTTATTTAAGGAGACGATGCTCGCAATTGGTCAAAGTGTGCTTTCAATTGTTAATAGTAGTTTGTCTACTGGCGTTGTTCCTAGTAGTTTTAAACAAGCTGTTATTCAGCCCCTACTAAAGAGGGTGAATCTTGATGCCTCAGACATGAAGAGTTTTCACCCTATTTCTAAACTGCCTTTTATTTCAAAGATTTTAGAGAAGATTGTGTCTGTACAGCTGAAAGAGTTCCTGGTTAATAATAATATTTTTGATAAATTTCAGTCAGGATTTAGAGCTGGTCACAGCACAGAGTCCGCTCTGTTGAGGGTTTCAAACAATATTTTGTCGAAGGTTGATTCAGGTAGCCCTGTTGTTCTTTTATTATTAGATCTCGGTGCTGCTTTTGATACAGTCGATCATGACATTCTCACTGATCGGCTTAGAGAACACACTGGTATCCAGGGTCTAACCTTGGATTGGTTCTCCTCATATCTGAAGGATAGAACTACTGTATATCAGTCAGTTTGGGCAACTCTTGTTCATCTGTCATTTAATTAATGTGTGGAGTTCTGCAGGGCTCAATACTGGGTCCTGTTTTGTTTTCCGTTTACTTCCGTTAGGAACATTTTTGAAAAGCATGGCATAGATTACCATCTATATGCTGATGACTCTCAAATCTACTTCCCCATAAATCTGGGAATCAATCCTCCCTTCAGGCTTTGTTTAATTGTTTGGTTGATGTGAAGTGTTGATTAGCGAACAACTTTCTTCAACTGAATGAGCAACGTGTAAATTTATTGTTTTTGGTCAAAAAGGTTCAGATTCTAATGGAATCTGTCATTGCTTTCTGAAAAAAAAAAACATTCCTCTGTAAAAAGTCTTGTTGTAATTTTAGACTCTAAGCTTAAATTTGATCGGAAAATCAATGCGGTTGTCAAAAATATATATTTTTTTAAGATATATTGCCAAGTCTGTCCTCGCTTTCAGTGACTTGGAGAAGGTTGTTCATTCCTTCATCTCTTCTCGTCTAAATTATTGCAATGCTTTGTATCTGGGTGTGAGTCAGGCCTCTCTCTCTCTCGTCTGCTGCTGGTCCAGAAAAGGAGAGCACATCACACCTATACTGGTTTCATACTCTAGCTGCCAATCCAGTTTAGAATTCAGTACAAAGTACTGCTGTATGTTTTTAAATCCCTCCATGGCCTGGCCCCTCAGTATATTTCTGAGCTCATTAATATACACCAACCTGCAAGATCTCTTCGCTCTAAGGATCACACTTGAAATATCGAGGTGATCGAGCTTTTTCAGTAGCAGCTCCAAGACTTTGGAACGATCTTCCACTCTTTGTTAGAACATCTCCAACTTTTGAGTCTTTTCAAAGGTCACTGAAAACACACTCTTTTTAGCCTTTAATCATGTGTTGTGAGTTTATGTATTTTAGTTCTGTGTATGTTTGCATGTGTTTTATAGGTTTTTATGTACAGCACTTTGGTACCAATTGTGGTTTGGTGAAAGTGCTCTAGAAATAAAGTTGAGTTGAGTTATTACAAATTGTTTGTTCTTGTTAGTAAATACATTACTAACATCAACTAATGAAGCATTATTTTAAAGTGTTACCAAATAAATGACACAAAATGAACATTATTTCTTTGTGTGTGTGTGTTTTCCAGCTTACCCGTGAGGCTCATTTCACTGGTGAAGGTTACCTTGGCTTGAAGATGGATTATGTGGATCTGGCAAACAGCTTCTACGGCGGCATCGGTTTCAGAACAGAGCAGCAAAACGGCCTCATGTTTTACCATCAAAACAAGGTATGATTTACAATGCTTAAATGGATAGTTTACTCAAAAAATATATTTAAAAAACATTTACTCACCCTTCACGTGTTCAAAACTTATGAGTTACTTACTTCTGTTGAACACAAAAGAAGATGAAAAAAAATGCTGGCACCAATTGACTTCCATAGTCATTTTTTTCTACTCTGGATGTCAATTGCTGCCTCTGCCCAACATTCTTTAAAATATCTTTTTTTAGTGTTCAACAGAAGAAATAAATGCATAAAGGTTTTAAAAATGCGTGAGGGTTAGTAAATGATTTTTGAGTGAACTACTCTATACCTTTAGGATTTACATATGGAAACAGTGATGTGAGTTCATAAAAGCGACTGGATTGTTTTGTGTTTTGTTGATGGCTGTGTTTTGTTGATGGCTGTGTTTTGTCTCCTCAGGATAATGTGTGTCAGGTGATGTTAGACAACGGTCATGTGCTGGTCAGCACTGACAAAAAGGAAGTCAAGTCTCAGAAGACGTACAACGATGACAACAGTCATTATGTTGCAGTTTACCGTGACCAAAATGTGTATGTAAAAAGTATATGTACACAAGTTGTTGGCAAAATTATTAGGCCACCTGTTTCTTCAATCTTTACTATTTTTTTATATTTTCTGAGTGCTGAGAGAAGATTTGTTTAAACACATTTTTGAATGTAATAGTTTTAATAGTTATTTCCTAATAACAGTTTATTTTTTTGTCTTTGTCATATCGACAGTACATATTATTTTACTAGTTATTTTGCAAGATACTGGTATTGAGCTTGAGGTGCAATTTAAAGGTTTAACTAGGGTTATTAGGTTAACTAGACTAGTTTGGTTAATAGGCAAGTCATTGTATTACAGTGGTTTGTTCTGTAGCCAAAACAATATATTTATTAAGGGTGCTAATAAATTATTTTATAAATATTTTTTTAATAAATTATGGATTTGCAGTGAAGTACACAACCACTTGTGACCTTAAAAACAATAATAGCAATAATAATAATAATAACAACAACAATAAGAATCTAAATTATGGAGAAATATTCATTATGCGATAGAAAAATAAATATAAAATATTTAAAAACTTTAGATATACCCTACCTGATACCAGTCTTATAACCTATCCAAGTTTTAGGAACAACAAATAATAACTTGACTGTATAT